>OX608078.1:17306243-17430609 GCA_951509765.1 Sphenella marginata
CAAAAAAAAAAAACACAATTTGGAAACCGGCTAATATTAAGAAGTTAACGGAATCTCAAAATGAACTTTCATTCATTTCAATCCATATGGCCAATTTTGTTCGATATGGCATCATTCTATGTGACCATTATCTATATATTAATAGGCTAACATTTTTTCCATACAATCAATTGCCAGAGTGTATCTCATAAAACAATGCATAACTCTAAATATTATGTATTTTGATATGTTTTCATGGGCCAGGAGCTTTGCATAGGCATATTATATTTAACAAAAAATGCTTCATTAATTTGTAATAATTCATCAAAGTTTTCACCAAAACCCAAAGCTGTTAACTACAGTATCTGACTTTTTTGTTGTACATACAGCAGTGGCGCAGGTGGTGAGCGTGCCGGCTATGATGCGTGCGTTCGTAGGTTCAAGGACGTGTTCAGGGCAGGTTAAGTTTTTTTTTTTTTCTAAATTGAATTTGCCTTAAAATATACGAAAACTTTTTATTATATTTTTTTTTTTAAATTTATTATATTTGTAATCCAATATTTTTCTGTTTATTATGTTTATGACATCTACCGTGGAGTGAAAAACCCAAATTTTTTGAAAAAATATAAAACATTATTCCAATTTATCAATATTTACCAATTTATATTTTTAAGAAATATATCATATTTAATATGGAAAAAGTAAAAACACAGTTTGTAGCGTCTTCAATTTTACACTTACGAAATAATTAGAAATCGCGTTAATTTTCCTAAAGACATCAACTATTTTCTTCCTAAAAATTTTTATTTGTAAAAGAGTCGACATATAACCCAATATTTCAATAGTTTTCTGTTTATGACATCTGTCTTCGAGTGAAAAAACCAATTTTTTTGAAAAAAAGCTAAAATATTATTTCAATTGATCAATATATATTTTTTAGGAAATATATCATATTTAATATGGAAAAAGTAAAAACACAGTTTGTAGCGTATTCAATTTTACACTTACGAAATAATTAGAAATCGCGTTAATTTTCCTAAAGACATCAACTATTTTCTTCCCAAAAATTTTTATTTGTAAAAGATTCGACATATAACCCAATATTTCAATATTTTTCTGTTTATGACATCTATCTTCGAGTGAAAAAACCAATTTTTTTGAAAAAAAAGCTATAACATTATTTAAATTTATCAATATATATTTTTTAAGAAATATATCATATTTAATATACAAAAAGTAAAGACGCAGTTTGTAGCTTCTTCAATTTTATATTATTCACGAAATAGTTTGAAATTGCGTTAATTTTCCTCAAGACATCAGCTATTTTCTTCCTAAAAATTTTTATTTGTAAAAGAGTCGACATACATATAACCCAATATTTTTCTGTTTATGATATCTATTTTCGAGTGAAAAATCCAAATTTTTTGAAAAAAAGGTAAATAATTATTTCAATTTATCAATATATATTTTTTAAGAAATATATCATATTTAATATACAAAAAGTAAAAACACAGTTTGTAGCTTCTTCAATTTTATACTTACGAAATAATTAGAAATCGCGTTAATTTTCCTAAAGACATCAACTATTTTGTTCCTAAAAATTTTTATTTACAAAAGAGTCGACATATAACCCAATATTTCAATATTTTTCTGTTTATGGCATCTATTTTGGAGTGAAAAAACCAAATTTTTTAAAAAAAAGCTAAAAACTTATTTCAATTTATCAATATATATTTTTAAGAAATATATCATATTTAATATACAAAAAGTAAAAACACAGTTTGTAGCTTCTTCAATTTTATATTCATGTAATAGTTTGAAATCGCGTTAATTTTCCTAAAGACATCCACTATTTTCTTCCAAAAATTTTAATTTGTAAAAGTGTCGAAAGTTAAGATATGTGTTTTCAATATTTCCGAGTTGAATTTGACGAAAGAAACCAGAAAACCATCATATGTGTAAGTTGTAACATTCTCCCGCTAAACGCACTTCAAAAAATCCACAACTAAAGGAAAAATTGAGAAAGCAGTCTGTATCACCAAAAAAAAAAACACAATTTGGAAACCGGCTAATATTAAGAAGTTAACGGATTCTCAAAATAAACTTTCATACGTTTCAATCCATATGGCCAATTTTGTTCGATATGGCATCATTCTATGTGACCATTATCTATATATTAATAGGCTAACATTTTTTCCATACAATCAATTGCCAGAGTGTATCTCATAAAACAATGCATAACTCTAAATGTTATGTATTTTGATATGTTTTCATGGGCCAGGAGCTTTGCATAGGCATATTATATTTAACAAAAAATGCTTCATTAATTTGTAATAATTCATCAAAGTTTTCACCAAAACCCAAAGCTGTTAACTACAGTATCTGACTTTTTTGTTGTACATACAGCAGTGGCGCTGGTGGTGAGCGTGCCGGCTATGATGCGTGCGTTCGTAGGTTCAAGGACGTGTTCAGGGCAGGTTAAGTTTTTTTTTTTTTTCTAAATTGAATTTGCCTTAAAATATACGAAAACTTTTTATTATATTTTTTTTTAAATTTATTATATTTGTAATCCAATATTTTTCTGTTTATTATGTTTATGACATCTATCGTGGAGTGAAAAACCCAAATTTTTTGAAAAAATATAAAACATTATTCCAATTTATCAATATTTACCAATTTATATTTTTTAAGAAATATATCATATTTCATATGGAAAAAGTAAAAACACAGTTTGTAGCTTCTTCAATTTTACACTTACGAAATAATTAGAAATCGCGTTAATTTTCCTAAAGACATCAACTATTTTCTTCCTAAAAATTTTTATTTGTAAAAGAATCGTCACATAACCCAATATTTCAATAGTTTTCTGTTTAGGACATCTGTCTTCGAGTGAAAAAACCATTTTTTTTGAAAAAAAGCTAAAATATTATTTCAATTTATCAATATATATTTTTTAAGAAATATATCATATTTAATATGGAGAAAGTAAAAACACAGTTTGTAGCGTCTTCAATTTTACACTTACGAAATAATTAGAAATCGCGTTAATTTTCCTAAAGACATCAACTATTTTCTTCCTAAAAATTTTTATTTGTAAAAGAGTCGACATATAACCCAATATTTCAATAGTTTTCTGTTTATGACATCTGTCTTCGAGTGAAAAAACCAATTTTTTTGAAAAAAAGCTAAAATATTATTTCAATAAATCAATATATATTTTTTAAGAAATATATCATATTTAATATGGAAAAAGTAAAAACACAGTTTGTAGCGTCTTCAATTTTACACTTACGAAATAATTAGAAATCGCGTTAATTTTCCTAAAGACATCAACTATTTTCTTCCCAAAAATTTTTATTTGTAAAAGAGTCGACATATAACCCAATATTTCAATATTTTTCTGTTTATGACATCTATCTTCGAGTGAAAAAACCAATTTTTTTGAAAAAAAAACCATAATATTATTTAAATTTATCAATATATATTTTTTAAGAAATATATCATATTTAATATACAAAAAGTAAAAACACAGTTTGTAGCTTCTTCAATTTTATATTCATGTATTCTCCCGCTAAACGGACTTCAAAAAATCCACAACTAAAGGAAAAATTGAGAAAACAGTCTGTATCACCAAAAAAAAAACACAATTTGGAAACCGGCTAATATTAAGAAGTTAACAGAATCTCAAAATGAACTTTCATTCATTTCAATCCATATGGCCAATTTTGTTCGATATGGCATCATTCTATGTGACCATTATATATATTATAAGTCCAACTATGTTGTTGGTATATGTCCATGAAATTTAATTTTGTTTATTGAAATATTGACGGAATATGAAAGGAGTGGTGGGTCTGATGGTGGACTTTCAAACATTACTAAGTACCGTTTTTGCCATCTCCTATTAATGATTACTGGTCTTTAATGGACGGATTTTTTTTGGTTAGTTGTCAAATTACCTGTCTTTAGAGTAAACCAGTTTTTATAAAGGCGACTCTCAATAACTCAACTATAAATAATTATTTTCAGCAATAAAAATGTATCCAATATTTATGCCTCTAGGCATTAGGTAATGGAGAAAAATGCGAACAGAGGATTTAATAAGTTAAACTAATTTAAGGTGGTCGAATTTCGACCACGGGATATACTAGTATATATTATAAGTCCAACTATGTTGTTGGTATATGTCCATGAAATTTAATTTTGTTTATTGAAATATTGACGGAATATGAAAGGAGTGGTGGGTCTGATGGTGGACTTTCAAACATTACTAAGTACCGTTTTTGCCATCTCCTATTAATGATTACTGGTCTTTAATGGACGGATTTTTTTTGGTTAGTTGTCAAATTACCTGTCTTTAGAGTAAACCAGCTTTTATAAAGGCGACTCTCAATAACTCAACTATAAATAATTATTTTCAGCAATAAAAATGTATCCAATATTTATGCCTCTAGGCATTAGGTAATGGAGAAAAATGCGAACAGAGGATTTAATAAGTTAAACTAATTTAAGGTGGTCGAATTTCGACCACGGGATATACTAGTATTCATTATTACTGAACATACTCTTAGGAGTAAGAGAGTATGTAACTCGCTCTCTAAAACAAAGGGTAATGAACCCTCTCCTAACTTAGCTAGATCTAATCGTAAGCAACAAACTGACAACAGCTCAACGGCTCCTCTGCTTGTTGTTGGTGACAATGACGATTGCATTGTTTCGTATGCAAATGCTGCTGCTAACCAAACTGCTGATGGTGCTGTGCCGAAAACTTCTGCTGGCGAGTTATCATCTACTCTGCCTTCTCCCATTGTTCGCAATCAACAAAAGATGACTTGATACGAAACTCTCTCCCGTTCTCTCTTTTCGGCCCTCGATTGTGCAGTGTTGCCTACTTTTTTATGTGTGCGCTAGTTGGCAATACTACACAATCGAGGACCAACGGACATTGGATACATAAACAATGAGGAGCCAGAAAGCAAAAAACGCACGAAATTTGGGAAAATCAAACAAGTGAATATTTCGGTAAACTTAAAATATCGCACGATTGAGAACAGACACGTAAAGTATGAAATAGTACAATCTAAGAAAATAGCTGCAGAAAATATATGTGGAAAATTATTTTTTTTAACGCATTTGAGTGGTTTCCAGGTATAAAAAAAGGCTTACAAGATACAAACAATACGCCTTTACTTTTTGTATTATTAGCAAATATTTATTTTAATTATAATCAGGCGCGTAGCCAGAAAAAAATTTCGGGGGGGGTTTTGGCCAAAGTGTCAGTAAATAAGAATTACCTGTAAATACACACATATTACATATTTATACTTTTATTTATTTGAAATTTTTCTCTTTCTACACGGCAAAAAATTTGAGCGTAAATTTTAAAGCATTCATTGGTTTACACAATTTTTAAAACTTTTTGGTAATAAATTCCAAACCTTTCAATTTTTTGCGGTTTAGATTTAAAACTTAACTGGGATAAACAAAAATACAACAAAAGTCGTATACACAGCGAATATGTGTACTTTTCGCACAAAATTCATGAGTGCGCCGTAGCTCGATAGGTAGAGCATTGCGCACTGATTTGGGGCACGTCGGTTCGAGTCCAAACGCGGGCGTTATTTCTTTTTGTCGACGGGCGCTATTTCATTTTAGAAAAGAAATAATGCCCGCGGGCGCTATTTCCTTTCAGAAAAGAAATAATGCCCGCGGGCGCTATTTCCTTTCAGAAAAGAAATAATGCCCGCGGGCGTTATTTCCTTTTATTTCCCCGGGCGTTATTTCACTGCGCCCTTAAAATAAGGTAAACTCCTGAGTGATGTACATCTCGTAATGAAATAGAACATGGTAATGGAAATAATATGATTTCAAAAAAAATAATTATAATCAGGCGCGTATTCAGGGGGGGGGGGTTTCGGGGGTTCAAAACCACCCCCCCCCCCCCCGAAATTTCCGAAAATTAAAAAATATGCGTCTGTACTAGAATAATTACTCTATTCACTTTTAAAACCCCTGTTAAGAAAGTAGCATTAATAGCAATAATGAAAATATGAAAGAATAAAATTAAATAATATTTCACACTGAGAGAAGTTATTGGTAGTCGCTAAACAATTGTCAGAGTAAGTTTGAGAGGTCACAACTAAATTCCTGCAACGGTTCACTCACTTGGCCCCTTAAGAAATTCGCGCAAAATTATCAGACTTGCTCTGCATAAGATCAAATTAGCATCTCATCTACATAGCATGTTAACAATAGCAAGAGTGATTCCAACTCAAGTCTGTTGAAATTCATATTAACTGCTTTTCGAGTTATTAATACAGCAGGCAAAAATCGTAAGAATGAGTGCCTCCCGTTATTGTAGTCACAGTTGACATAAGCTTAACCAAAACCATCACCAAGAAGTTAAAAAAAAAATACCAAAAATTCCCAAGCAGTACACAACGCAGTGGTATTGAATTATCAGAGAAAGTACCCAGCAAACATTAAGGTTAGAGGACGATTAGAAAACGACTCGAATTCTAATGTTATTCTCTAAGGTAGATGGTTAGAGAACGATTTGTGAAACTGTCGCGAATTGTAGCATTCTCGACAAAAAGGGGACTTAGTTCTCGATATCGAGAAAAGGGTTAGTTATCGATTCGAATTCTAACGTTAAATTCTAATGAGAAATTTCTAACTGAAATTAAATGAAATCCAATTGTTCTTGTTTAATTCTATTTCGATAAATTTATTCCTTTAAATATGTTTGACATGTTTTAAGCTTAAATATCTAATGGGAACAAAATTCAAAGTTTTTATACCTTAGTTTATAAATACAATACTTGACAATACACGCATCTTCGCTATTCGAGTGTTTCTCTAATCGCCCTCTAGCCTAGTTCTCTAACGTGATTTTCGATTAGAGATACATTAGAGAACTACATTAGAATTCTAATGTAAAACTACAGTATTTCTCTAACGTTAGAGGCTGTGTTTGCTGGGTAACAATTAAATTGTGCTTATACTTGTGAGGTGATAATAAAAAGTGACGCTAATTTGGCAAAAAAGGATTGAAAAAGTTTAAAAGAAAGCCCGGTATGCTGTTGAAAAGAAAATGATTAAGAAATATTTTCAAGTATTTCTTGACTATGAAATTGTCATGAATAGACAACAAATGTTGACGTTCCTTTTTGCATGTTGAATAATTGCAATTTGCCGCTTTTTATATGATTTTCAATGTTTTTTCATTATATTTTTTGTTTTTATTTTTCCGAAGCTTCAGTTTTTCTTCAAGAAATAAAGCGACAACTATTTACTTCTTGCCAAGGCCTGAAGAAATCCTACACAAAATTTCAAAACAAACAATAAAAATAAATATTGTTTTGATTTTAAACTTTTTGGTGCTACATATAAACCTAGACCAGTATGTTTGCGTTCAAAGTGTTGTTTGGAATTTCCAGTAAGATTAACTTCCTTTGACTAATTTCATTATTTTTGTATGAAAGAATGTGCAAAAAAACAATAACAATACTGCAACTCAAAGTTAAGAACTTTGTGGAAAATTCATGAAAATTCAAGAAAACTCGAAAAATCTAACTAATTCTAACTTTCTAGTAAAAATGTTAAAATTTTTTCAAGTTTGCAGTTTTGTGGCCCGTTCAATTAAAGTGAACAAAGATAGCAATCTTAAGCCGCTAGAAGAATTGCTCGATTTTTGGCAATTTTTTTTCTAGCCAAGTGCATTATTTTCCATACAAATTTGTAAGCGCAATATTTTAATATTTAAGAAAATGCTCTTGGTCGGCTTTTGACAATTGAACGAGCAGCAAAACTGCATACTCGAAAAAAATCCAACAAAAAATTACCAGAAAAATTCGAAGAAATTTTGTCGAGATTTCTTAAATTTTCATGAATTTTCCACAATTTTTTTAACTTTGATTTGCAGAATTTTCATTAAGTATTTACACATACTTTCATTCAAAAATAATGAAATTAGTCTAAAGAAATTAATTTTACTGGAAATTCCAAAAAACCCCTTTGAACGCAGACATACTGGTCAAGGTGTATGACCAAATTTGGTTTAGAATTAAATTTACACCGGTTGTCATAGAAATGTGCCTAATAAAAATTATTTAAATTTTATACCGAAAATGTTGTTAACAATTGTTTATGTTTTTTTAAAAAATGTTAGGACTAGAACCGATCAGTGCGCAATGCTCTACCTACTGAGCTACGGCGCACTCATGAATTTTGTGCGAAAAGTGCACATATTCGCTGTCTATACGGCTTTTGTTGTATTTTTGTTTATCCCGGTTAAGTTTTAAATCTAAACCGCAAAAATTTGAGAAAGGCTTGAAATTTATTACCAAAAAGTTTTAAAAATTGTGTAAACCAATGAGTGGTTTAAAATTTAGGCTCAAATTTTTAGCCGTGTAGAAAGAGGAAAATTTTAAATAAATAAAAGTATAAATATGTATGTAATATGTGAAAATATAAATATGTGTGTATTTACAGGTAATTCTTATTTACTGACACTTTGGCCAAAAACCCCCCCCCGAAATTTTTTTCTGGCTACGCGCCTGTCCTGCTCTCGTTGAACCTTTGAAAATAATTTTTAATAAATCACTCGCGTCGGGTACCTTCATTACTGATTGGAAAGTAACTTCCATCGCACCAATCTTAAAATCTGGTAAGAAAAATGATGTACGCAATTATAGACCTATAGCAAAGCTCTCTAAGATCTCTAAACTTTTTAATTGCATTGTGAAAGAAAAATTATACTTTGCAACTAAGTCACTTATATGCCATAACCAACACGGATTTATGTCCGGGCGATCTACAACATCAAATTTAGCTGTGTTTACAGACTACTGTAACACTGCTTTCTTAGCTGGATCCCAAGTCGACTGTGTTTATACAGACTTTTCGAAAGCCTTTGACAAAGTTTGTCATAAAGTTTTACTAACAAAACTAGCGGCTCTGGGCTTCCATTCCTGCTTTTTGGAGTGGATAAAGTCATACCTATCAAATAGACGTTGCGTTGTCGCTATAGATGGTGTGTTCTCAGAACCTTTTATTGCCTCTTCTGGGGTTCCCCAAGGGAGTGTCTTGGGTCCTCTACTATTTGTTCTTTTTATCAACGATATAAGTAGCTGCTTTTCATTTTCTAATTTTTTACTATACGCAGATGACCTTAAAATATTCGCCACAGTGAAAGATGCGTCTGATGAAGGTAAACTTCAACGTGATATCGACGCTGTTCATTCATGGTGTCTACGTTCGCGACTCTCTTTAAATATCAAAAAATGCTTTAAGATGACGTTTGCTAAAATTTTAAGTTTTCGTAATACGTCTTATCGCATTTCGAATTTAACTCTTGACAATGTAGTTAAAGTGAAAGATCTAGGAGTAATTTTTGCCCCGAAACTGCCTTTCAACAACCATGTTGACTTCGTTATTGCGAAAGCTTATGCGGTCCTGGGCTTTGTTCGTCGGAACTGTAATATGTTTTCAGACCCCTATACTTTAAAAACTTTATATATAGCATTTGATACTCCCATCCCATCGTATGCATCCCGTCTTATGCTAATTGACTTTCGCCAGCAATGCTCCTCTTGCTAGAGCTATGCGAGATTTTAACACTTTATCACAAAGTGTTGCGATTTATTAAACGGTTTTATTTAGCTCACCCCGTTTGTTTTATTCTTTCTTCTTGGGTCAAATTTAGTAATTCAAATTTTACCCTCTTCCTGTCAACCGATTAATCTGAAATTTTGCATACACTTTGGATTTTGGTGACAATACAATTATGTTTGGGTGTTGCCACTTGGGGTGGTTTACAGGGTTGCCACCTATCTCAATGTTTTCTAAATATAGAGCTAGATATGCCAATATGGGTATCAAATGAAAGGTATCTTCGTCCGTATTCCAAATATGACAATTTCAAGCAGGGTTGCCACCTAGAGTTGCCACCTAATCGCATTTTATGTTTTTCCTTATATCTCGGGATCTGCTTGACCGTTTTGAATGAAATTTAGCATATAGATAGCATGATTCATTCTAAGATTATATTCGTGGGTGTTGCCACTTGGGGTGGTTTACAGGGTTGCCACCTATCTCAATGTTTTCTAAATATGGAGCTAGATATGCCAATATGGGTATCAAATGAAAGGTATCTTTGTCCGTATTCCAAATATGACAATTTCAAGCAGGGTTGCCACCTAGAGTTGCCACCTAACCGCATTTTATGTTTTTCCTTATATCTCGGGATCTGCTTGACCGTTTTGAATGAAATTTAGCATATAGATAGCATGATTCATTCTAAGATTATATTCGTGGGTGTTGCCACTTGGGGTGGTTTACAGGGCTGCCACCTATCTCAAGACGAATCCCTACCACCTCCAGAAAAACTGGGGATAGTGAAAAAGTAGGCGTGGTACCTCCCATACAACTGGAATATGTCGTGGTCAATATCTCTAGGTTAACAAAGCTATACGAAATTAAATATTAAATCATCCAAGTTAATTTTAAATCTTTGCAAAATGAAGTAGGCTACTTCTTTTAAAAATTCTTGAGACCGCGTATAATTGATAAATGTCAATTACAAATTTCAAATTTAATTTTAAATCTTGCAATAATGAAGCACTAAATGAATTAAAAAGAATGCGAAATAAAAACTAAAAACTAGAAAATAAAAAAATAGGTAAAAAACTTTTTAAGTTAAACGGTTTTATGTTAAACATACATTGCAATATTTAAGATAAATGTACTAAAAACCAAAAAATAATAAAATAGATACAGTCGTGGGAATTATAAACATATGCATAGACTAGATTAAAATAAAACCGGGGAGCATGTCAATTGTCTACAATTGTTGATTAAAATGTTTGTTTTGTAATGTTGCACTATAATTAGGCAGTTGTTCAACCGACAACGATGGACGTGTGATAAGTAGGGCTATAATGTGGAAACAAGCTAGCAAGCTCGATTATAAGCGAGTTTTAGGGTTTCATAGTGGTGAGCGAGTAGTACTTTTATCATATGTTTTGTCGATTAAAGGCACACTACGAGCAGTGAAACGATTCCTCGCCAGCCAGCAGTGTGAATGTCCAACGATAAACTAGCTTAAACATTTCTTTACTTTACATGGAGTGTATAACTATTGGAATTTCCATGAGCAAGAAAATAGTAAGTAATTTCCTCACCGTCTGCGGGCCAACTGCCTAACGACGAATTAAACGATTCTTCTATCGCACATTAAGTCGATAATTTGTAGACAATTGACGTGCTTCCCGGTTTTATTTTAATCTAGTCTATGCATATGTTTATAATTCCCACGACTGTATCTATTTTATTATTTTTTGGTTTTTAGTACATTTATCTTAAATATTGCAATGTATGTTTAACATAAAACCGTTTAACTTAAAAAGTTTTTTACCTATTTTTTTATTTTTCAATAACTAAGCAAGCTTTTTTGAATCTTTTACGCTTTATAGATATGTAAAGTATTTAGTACAAATCTCGAATTCAAATTTCATACCAATTCAATTTCTCTTTTCCTCCTGAACATTTTGATATGTATAAGTCAATATCTTGCTCGATTCGTTTATGCCGATACATACTACCGTTAGGCGAATGAAGTTAATTTACCTTGTGTGCGAAACACTACTAGGTATAAAAAAGGCAGTAGGGTGTTAACTACTTGGCCGTAAATCTTGATTGTTCGTTATTCGATTTGCGTAATTTTTGGCAGGAGTATACTGTATACTATTGGGAAGCATCTCACTAACTTTCATGAAAATACCTTTTTGAAATTTCAAGCAATCTCGTTTAAAAATAACAGACCTTTCTTGCTGAAAAGTGGGTGGCGCCACGCCTACTTCAACAAAATCCACAGCATTTGTATACAGTATATTTTTGCTTAAAAAGCTTATTACGTGTGTAAAATCTTATTAATATAACTTATACAATTATGGAAATATCGCGAATTCAATTTTACAAAAAAATTTTTCAGAACTGTGTTCAAAAAGTGGGCGTGTCCGTTAACCAAGTTTGTTTATTTTTACAGCAAAGAGTTAGCTTTATATGTTGAACACTTTCTCCAAATATCGTTTCAATAAATCAATTTTTACCACAGTTACGGCATGAAAAGTTTTGTGGAATAATCCACCATAAAGGGGCGGGCCACTCCCATTTTTGAAAAATGTTATGCCTTCGACTTTCTTTGCACGCGAACACTTAAGAGGTGAAATGGAAATGATTAACACGTAGTGTAAGTAAAGTTATTGCATATTCAATATATCCATGATCCTTTTCAAAATCTTTCGTATAAAATTGGGCGTGGACCTTACCCGATTTCGCGTATTTTTTCGGAATACTGCCGGAATTAATGTAAATATCTGTGCAGAATTTCATTTTGCTATCTTGAGCGGTTTTTGATTTATGATTAATAATATTTCCAAATATGACTTAACCAAAAGTGGGCGGTGCCACACCCCTTTTTAAAAATTTATTTAAAAAATTTTTTGTTGCCTTAACGCCAACGTACACACCAAATTTTATCCTTATATGTACGAATAATCACTCTTTTTGTATTTTCGAAAATATCATAATTATAGAAAGTGGGCGTGGCTTTTAACCGATTTTGCCTATTTTCAATAGCGCTCCGAAATAAGTGAAAAGGTGCCTGCATACCAAATTTCATTGATATATCTCAAGATTTACTCAAGTTATCGTGTTCAAAGACGGACGGACGGACGGACGAACGGACATGGCTTAATCAATTTATCTTTTCCTCCTGAACATTTTTATATACATAAGTGAATATTTATCTCGATTCGCTTATGCCGTTACATACTACCGTTAGGCGAATGAAGTTAATATACCTTGTGTGCGAAGCACTACTAGGTATAAAAATCAGCACAAACCCGTTTCTTTTTTACAATATTAAACAGTATACATAATGAATTTCGGCTCTGGCATCCTTTGCTTATAGCCTTTGGGACAAAACCCACCAAGCAAATGTAACTGCATTTAGTTATTTGAATAATAAATATTATCTATTCAACCACCATTAACCGAATAAATACAACTATTCGAATATTTAAACCAATATTGTTACTCCTTGTGCACACATTTGTACACGCAAACATACATACAAAACATAAATGCACGCTCATAGGTTCAAGCAAAAGAACCATCCCTACCAACCAAGCGCAGATAAAAAAATGGATACAACATAGGTCGCGCTATCCACAAATGAAGATAAAAAAGTGGATGGTTTTCTATGGGCCGCGTGCAGATATTATCCACATTCCCCATGTCAATTTCGTGTACGTGTGACCTTGCATCACCATCGCACTCATTAAGAAATTCCATAAGAAAATACATAGCTGCGCCGTTCTAACTATAAAAATTTCCCAAAACAAAGGGTTGCATTTTCATAGAGTTGCCAGATCTGAAACCTGGTATGTCTAAAAAATACCCAAAATTTAAGGGAAAATGCCCAAAAAAATACCCCAAAAATATGGAAATGGCCCAAAAAATCCAAATAATTTCAAAACAATTTCTTCTTCAGAAAATACGTTTTAATGAAAATATATACTTTAATTTTAAGAAATATAATACAAAATTTACTTAAAGTTATTATAGACATACATTAGCGATTTAAACGAAATTAGCACCAAAAGAAAGGTAATTTAACAACCTTTCTTTTGATGCTAAACAACTATACAATGACAAACTAAATGTTTGAAAAAAATTTGACTTTGTTACAACTTGAAAAAAAATCCAGGTATTTTGTTCTTATTACACCTATGTGTTTACAAGATTGACAAAATTTACAATAAATTATTTAGCGATTTAAACGCAGCTAGCATCAAATGAAAGGTAATTTAATATCCTTTCTTTTGATGCTAAACAACTATACAATTATAAACTAAATGTTTGAGAAAAATTTGACTTTGTTACAACATGAAAAAAAATCCATGGATTTTGTTCTTATTACACATATGTGTTTACAAAATTGGCAAAATTTACAATAAATTATTTAGCGATTTAAACGCAGCTAGCATCAAATTAAAGGTAATTTAATAACCTTTCTTTTGATGCTAAACAACTATACAATTAGAAAAAAGTAACTTCTTTAATTCTTATGATATTATTAAATACATACAGGCGCAGGCTTTCCACTTCCAAAAAATACATACCTGTAAAATATAAATAAATAGTTTAAATCTATAGGATGATAAAAATTTATTTGTAACATACCGTTAAAGTTGACATTATCCCCGTCAGTTATGGAAATCCTACTTTTGTTGGTTTTTGTTGCTGCATAGTGTGCTAAAATTAAAACTTGTTATATATGTATATTGGAACTATAAGTTGCATAAATATTTAAAAAACAACGCACACAAGATTTTTATTAATTTTGTATACCTGTCATCAGTGATGGGCATTAAGAAATTAAATTTTTAATTGAGAAATTAATTGCAACTAAATAAATTGCATTGTTAATTGGAAACATTGTAATTGATTTATTGTTAGTTGTAACTGTATAAGTTGCAATTAACAATTAATAAATAGTTTCAACAATTATAATTTGCCCAACACTGCCTATTGAATATGTTTGTAAGTCTGAGAAAAAGAAAAGATAGAACAACCAATAACCAGACCGAAATTATCAGTGCGATGACCTAAGTCGGTCTAGGCATGTCCGTATGTCTGAGTGCATACTAGCCCTAAGTTTTGAAATATACCGCTGAAATTTGATATGTGCCTTCTAATGTGTAATGTATACGGTAAATGGTTCCTTAGGAGACACCTGCTTAAAATATAGAGAGGGGTATCAAAGACGGTCTCATTAATCTGGAAGCGAAATGTGTTGTTCTTGTGAATAGATATTTGCAAATAAAGTTCAACATTTTCATGTGGTGAAATGTTTCGAAATATATCTGCGTGGTCATTGTCGCTCGCGTTTTACGATTTTGTATATGCTGTCACCGTAATATACCCCTGATTTTAGCCAATGAATATTAGGCATAAAACCGTCTTATAGAACGGCAACGTAAACTATATTACACTCACTTTGGCCACGACCATAGTAAACAAATGCACAAGCGAATGAACATTTGTACCTATATTATGCTGACGTCATAACCATGTCCTGATCTTGGTCAGGCACACTAAACTTAATTCACTCTACGCACCTCAAAATTCGACGGCTAAACTTGCGTTCTTGTGGGCCGACCGCAAAGAAACCCAAAAGCTTTCAATTATACACAGAACAGCAGTCCATACTGAAGATGCACCTGTGAAAACATTCAAGGCATTATAAATATTACTATTTTTTATCAAAAAGGCTTAAAGTTATTGTACTTACCTTGCTTTTCAATGAAATATACATTTTTGTCCAAGCACCAAGAAATTTTTAATTGATTTTGACAGAAAATTTAATTTATGGAATCAGCTGTTAAAATTCCTTTTGTTCGCAATTATGTTAAAATGTTTCTATTTCACTCACTCTCATGGGAATTGCAATAGCGAAAAAAGAGAACGATTTTTGTTTGGGAAATATATCCCAAAAATATGCGTTGGTATTGGTAAGGGGAAGCAAAAAATAGAGATGGTTTTGGAAATCGATAAGAAATTCATAAAAAGTGGATAGCCATGGTTGGTAGGGATCGAATATCGTTTTCTAAATCTATTAATACAAACAATACACGAATAAATACTATTCGAACTTTTTGCAACTAATATTTTTATTCGTTTATTCGAATAGTGTTTATTCGAAAAAACTCCCACTAATAGTTTATGCAAACTAATATGTTGAATGGTACAATATTGATGTATGTAATGACCAGTATGTCCAGTGGTATGCAGTTGATGTAGAAGCTGACTGGTATGCCAATTGGTATGATCTTGATGCGGAAGTGGACAATTGCCATTTCGTAGGCAATCGCCGTGTTAAAAATATCAGTTGGTACTGTGGAAAAATTACAGAACTCTTACTGGTTGAGCCGGTTAGACAAACCATTATTTAACTAGTTTAAAACTAGTAGAATTGACTTCAGGGTATGTTTGCGTACGAAAAAAAATCTGTGGGAGCCATTATCGAATAAGTCGAGATATGTACATACATATGACCGATTTTCTGGGAAAGTAAACCAAGTATTTTTTTTGGCAAATATTGCAAGCACTGTGGTCTTTTTCTTTTTTTCCTACATCCAAACAAGGGTACATATAAAAATAATCATAATTATTTCATATACATACTACTTTTATTTGTAACAAATTAATATATATATATGGTAGCAATATAAGCGATTATTGCTTGTGACCTCAGATATCATAAAAATAAATATAATTACTTATTGCAGCACTTATCAGCACCTTTTAGTTGATAACCATATTGTACTAACACATTTTGGATCGCCCTTAGTCCACATATTGGTCGATAACTCCAAAACTGGTTGAGAGATGAACGGTTACAATTTTATTATATGTACAGATACTCAGTTTTCGCACGCGTAACGTTAGCAGTGCTTTGTGTAACGTAGGCAGTGCCTTATTTTATGTTAAGTTACGGCAAAAAATTCTAAAGATTTTGGTAAAGCGGTATGCCATGAGCTTGTGGCATCCTTGCTATATAACACGAAGAAAAATTGGGATGATTGTCTCAGCAAGCTCGCAGAAATTAAACGAAAATGATCTGTATCTTGATCTCACTTCCAAATGATGTAACGTTAGCAGTGCGTTTCACGCGCTTATAACTTTTACGGTATGGTAGCCATCAAACTAATTTTACTCTTTAAATGAAGGTATAGGCCATGGCAGAAATATTTGAAGGTAGTTCCACTTCTTCTTCTTCCCCGTTTGATTAGCCATCTGACAGAAATCGTGTTGCGTACTTTTCGTACTACCAGTTCTGCGAAAAAAAAATCAACCATTTTTCCTATAGTTAAATGAAAAGAAATCGAATCATTTTCTTCGGTATTTGTTTCCCTTAGGAGACAACTGCTAAAACACGACGAAGAATCCCGGGACAGGTATCAAAAGACGCGTTTTAACCTCAGTAACTATAATCCGTAAGCAGATTTTTGAATTTTGGTTTTTGTGAAAAGATATTTGCACTTAAAGATCGTAATTTTCTGTCATTTTCATGTGGACCTTACAATTACGAAAAATAATTGGGATCGCGTAGCTGGTGTTGGACCGGCTGAGGGTTACTTTTTTAGAGCGCGGAGGCCGAAGGAAAGGTGTTCAGTACATAAAAAACATCAAAAATCAGGATTTGACCTGGCTCATTTTTTGGCTTTTTGTTAATAACTTTTCACTGACACAAGAAATTTTAATTTCGATTTCGGATCATTGATACCTAGGTGAAACCGCGTATTTTGACACCTTTCTGGATAGTTTTGGACGTGTTTTAGCAGTTTTCTCGTAAATGAAACAAATACCAAAGCCAAATTTTTTTTTAAATATTTATATTTGCATGCTAAACCGCTGCTCATAATGACCTCAGAAAATTTGCAGTTTAATTTCATATGTTATATATTTCATTTTGCGAATAACTACACATTTTTATATACACCAATAAAAAATACCCAATAAAATTTTGCAAAATTTCCAAATTTAATAACAACTAATAATTCAAATGTGGCAACATCACGCCCTCTTGGCGAACATGGTTAGTGTCAAAAAATTTTGAGTGAAACTACCTTCAAATATTTGTACCATGGTATAGGCCTACCTGATAGCATAAGTAGCAAAACCTTGGACGTTTATAACATTTTTGTTATTATTTCGTATAAACTAAATAAAAACTCCATGCGAATGTAACGTTAGCAGCCGGAAAATTGGTCATATGTACATATGTTATTTTGTTAAATTTATTATACCCAGCGTCAGAGGCGTAGCGAAGGGGAGGTTTGGGGGTTTAAACCCCCTCCTTGATTCAGGATAATTTGATTTTTTAGGTCGTTACAATTCAAATATTTGATGTTTTTAAGTCTAAATTTTTTGTGTGGTTTTTCTTGTTGTTTATAATCAGTCGTCGGTGCTTGGCGGCATATATCGTCAAGCTTCAGTTTTTTGCCGTTGTCGTTCGCAGTCGTCGTTTTGAATGTCAGCATGCAAATATGTACATATATATGTACGTCCGTAATGCTGGTTTCAATATAATTTGGCCAACGATTCTTTCGAATTATGCTCTTTGATTTTCAGAAATTTATTAAATAAGTTAATCGAAATAGCTTTGAAGCAATTTTGTAAAATAAGAGACGATCAGAATAAATTTTGATATTTCGAGTTGTGGTTATCAAATAAAAAAAAAATACAAGTTTAATTTAAGCTTAAAGTTCAATTTGACTTAAAATGAGTTTATTAAAATGGTTACAATCGTCACCTCATCAATTTTGAAGCACATCTCGTTGCAATTAGCTTCAGGGTTGAACGCTTTTTTAGAGCACATTAAACTATGTAGCGCAAAAAATCTGCAGTTCGTTGAGTGAAACATAATATCAATCCCGGGTAAACTTTTGGCTTGCAAATTAAAATACATTATCTGCGTTTTTTTACTAATAATTAACTTATGCTTAGCAAACCACGTCCTTAGTAAATGGACATCATGATTGATGCTCGCCACCAAATCTAAGTAATTTGAAGTTCCATAAGCAACCGCCAGATCATCCGCGAAGGCTGTAACTTTTCCATAGAATGGAAGGGAAAAAATTGAATTAAGATAAATTAAAAACAATATGGGACCTAAGACCGAACCTTGCGGAACACCTAAACTTATTGCGACAGAATCACTTAAACTATCACACACTTTTACTTTCTGCACTCTTCCATTTAAATATGAACTAAACCAATTGTACATAAATCCACGAAAACCGATATTGTGCAATTTGTCTAATAATATTTGATGATCGACCATGTCAAACGCTTTAGTTATATCCACAAACAGGCCAGCACAAATCTTTTTGTTATCTAGATCGCTGTAGATAAATGAACAGAAGTTCAACAAAGCATCTTCCGTCGATCGTCCTGATATAAACCCGAACTGCATCGAGCTAAAGAAGTTTTGGTTTTCTAGAAACGAAATAATTCTATTTTTAATGAGTTTTTCAAAAACTTTAGATATGGAAGGCAACAAAGAAATCGGCCTGTAATTATTTTTGTCTTTTTTGCTACCTTTTTTAAATAGGGGAATAACAATAGCACATTTTAATTCGTCAGGAAAGATTCCCGAAAAAACACTTGAATTAAAGAGGTATGTGAGGATGTCAACTATATAAAAAGCTACTCTTTTCAAAATGTAATTTGATATTCCATCATAGGCGCATGAACTCGAGTTATTCAAGGACATGATAGTTCTTAAAATTTCTGTTCCGGTAAGGGATTCAAAGAAAAAGCTGCTTTCTGTACCCGACTCCACAAACTCTAAATCTAAACATTTACACGAAGATGTCAAATCATAAGTTTGTCCAATTGTGGAAAAATGCTGGTTAAAAAGGTTAGCTACCTCCATAGGGTTTGTAGTCGTGACTCCACAGTTATCTAAAATAACAGACGTGTCTATTGCCTTACAATTACGATTAAGCATGGTATTTATAACGTTCCATTCTTTTTTGGAATTACCCTGCGAAGACAAAAACTTTCTGCGGAAAAAATTATCACGCTGCAAGTGAACTTCTTTTTTCAATTCCTTACATAAATTGCCATAACGAATACATAGTTTTTGGTTTCGCGCAAGTTTCCTACATTTTCTACCAAGTTTGTTTTTTAATCTAATTTTTCGAACGAGTGACCTGCTAATCCACGGTTTTAGCTTTGTAGTCGACTTCCCTTTCACAAATGTATAGCTAGCATCATCTATGTGCTTTTTAAAAATAACTAAAAATTTGCTGTATGCCATAGATATATTGCTCTCAGCATAAACTTCCGTCCAGTACTCACACTTTAGACGTTCCATCAGCAGGGAGAAATTAATTTTATTTATAGCGGAAGTAGAATTTTCCTTCACATGGATTACCTTATAAGGCGAATTTACGATTACACCCGTCATTGTATGATCAGTAATATTAAGGTCGAGATTTAGACTGCTTAATGAAGTTACAGCACCGCAACTAAGCCGACAAAAAATGTGGTCAAGACAGGTTCCAGAAGCTCTACGCGTTGACTCATTTAAGTAGGACGTAAATCCATTATTAGCCATTAAGACTAGGTAGTTATCAGCTGCAACACTTTGTTTCAAAATATCTAAATTAAAGTCGCCTAGAATTAAAACGTTAGTCGATTTTTCATTGTCCAGGAGAACAGAGAATTCTTCCAAAAATTGGTGAATAGGCTCTGAATGTAACCTATAAACACATATTAGAGTAAAGACCTTTCCAAAGATGCGTAGCGAAAGCTTCAATATATCAGCGCTCGTCAACTGATAGCAAAAGAAATTACAATCATGAATATTTCGCACGAACACTCCAACACCTACTGCAGAATATTTCTCATTAGCATTTACAAAAAAATTATAGCCGTCTATTTTGAAATCTTGTATTTCATGCTCATAAACCCAGATTTCAGATACCAAAATGATATCAGGAAGGTTTTTAAATACCTCCAGATTGCAAAGCAGTAGATCAAAATTTTGCCGAAGACTACGAATATTTGGTGAACAATTAAAAAAGCATTGGTAAAATTCGATAATAAATTAAGATCGTTAACTTGATCGATAATGACGTTGTCGTTTGTTTCAGGGTAATATAAAAGATTCATAATAAATGATAAAGAGATAAAAATATTAAAACAATAAAGTTAAATTATTTTGGACAAATCCTCGAATGCCCTTAAAACAACTACTCCGTCATTATCGCCCTTTTTAATAAGTAGTTTGTTGTTGTTCACCCACAGATACTTGTATTGTTTCTCCTTCCTAAGTTTCATTGCAGCAGCAAACAAAGCTCTATTAAATGCAGTAAAGCTCTGGTTAATAAAAATGTTCTTTTTGTCAGCCTTACCAAAAAGTGCAGTAGTTAAATTGCCCTT
The DNA here is from genome assembly GCA_951509765.1 of Sphenella marginata. Lineage (NCBI taxonomy): Eukaryota > Metazoa > Arthropoda > Insecta > Diptera > Tephritidae > Sphenella > Sphenella marginata. The sequence goes on from OX608078.1 coordinate 17,327,244, forward strand.
TGATTTTCTTTTAGTAAGCATCACTTTTTTCTTAATCTCAGCCGACGAAAAGTGAACTCGTATAATTCTTTTAGGAGGAGAGGACTCATTTTTAGAATTGAGTTTTTTTAAATAACACTTATGTATATCAGCAGAAGGGACGTTAAGGCCCAATGCTGAGTTTAAAACACGTTGAGTGCACTCTCTTACGTTATCGCTGGTAACCTCCGGCACGCCAACAATATCAACAGCGCTGTCTAGTGTTTGTTGTTCCTTCCAATTCAACATACTTTCGAGCCTACTCACTTTTGCACTCAGTTTTGCATTTTCTTCTTTGAGCTGTTTTACCGTCCTAAAGAAGTCCGCATTAAATTTCTTTAAGCTCACTATCTCGTCATACAGCAACTGTAAAGTAATTTGTTTGGAAGAGGCACCGCTTTTAGTATGTATTCGCCCATGCTCTTGCTGCGTTATTTGAACTAATTCTGCTGAGCCGAAGTCAGTGTTGTTATTGGTGTTAGTATTTTTATTGTTGTTGCTGTTTACAGTTGCATTGTTGGATCTCTGCATTTGATGCTTTTGATTATTGTTTGCACTTGATTTCTGCTTGTTTGGCGCTGGCACGATAGATTTACTTGACAAACCAGTATCCGCAACTCCTACGCCTGCCAATGGCTGAGGTTGAAGCGACCTGCGGCGTGCAAGACCACAATCATCGCAGCGATGCTTAATATTGGATTTCATAGTTAGTAGGCACATCGTTTTCCATTCATTATTTAGAGTGTGAAGAATCGTTGTTGTTTTTGTTTCGTAAATTATACGGCATTTATTGAATACCAACAACAATTTAACAATAAAAAATATATATATATGTGGTTATAACACTCAGCTTAGCTTTTAAAAAGTGTGGACTGTCCGAAGCAATATCGGACGAGAACCGCACTCGTCAGTGGCCAAAGGCTGATTAAAATTATTAGCGAAGTAAAATATTTTACAAGTCACAATTAGGGTTGCGTTATACATGAAAACATAAAATGATGATACTAACACAGAGTTGTATAGAAACAGTGTTGTGCTTTAGAGTGATATTAAACATAACGTAAAATCAAAAGTATTAAACATGAACATAACGTAAAAGTTGATCTGCTACAGTCTCCCCTAGGATGCTGAAATCGCCTCGATGAGGTATCCTATTAGGTAGATTTTCGTGGACGTCCTCGACGACGTATTATATTGACCAGCTTTTCAGGAACCGTATTGGAACTTCGATATGGTACTAATGATGATGCATGATATGTGCCCAGAGGAAGTTGTGGGTTATCCTCGTGTGCAACAGTGTAGGCAGAAGATCCTTTTGTATCTATGATTATATAAGGCCCATCACGCCGTGGTGCAAATTTGGATGTCACACCCTTAGCGGCCTTACTTAAAACATGAGTGGTGACCAGTACCTTGGAGCCAATTTCCAAACCTTCTTGCTCCCGTCTTTGAGGATTAGTCGCGTCCTTGTTGGAATCTTGTTGTTTCTGCTCATGCTCACGAGCGCTTTGGAATGTCTTTGTCAACCTAACGAGATACGGAGTAATTTCTGCAATGAAATTTTCGGACTGAATGATAGTCCTAAGATCATGTTGGACGTCGTCGATTGTCCTCAGTTCACGCCCAAACGTTAGATAGGCGGCAGAGTACCCAGTACTTTGACAGCGTGTTGTATTCATTGCAAAACGAATGGCTGGAAGCCTTTCTACCCAAGCGCGGTGTTGGTTACCCACTAAAATTGCCAACTGCGCTTTCATGTCGCGATTCTTTCTTTCTACGGGGTTTGCTTGAGGGTGATACAGGGGTGTGAACACTTGACTGATTTCAAGGCCGAACGTAACCTTTCGCATAACCGCTGATACAAATTGTACCCCATTGTCGCTGATGATTCGTCTTGGAACTCCATATCGCAAGAACACCTCGTCTATCAGCGTCCTCGCACAATTTTCAGCAGAAGCTTCCTTTAGCGCAAATAGTTCTACCCAACGGCTGTTCACGTCCTCGACTATGTATATCCACTGCATCCCGTTGTCATCCTGGGGCAACGGCCCAAATAAATCGATAGCGATGGTTTCAAATCGCTGCTTACTTGAAGTTGTTTGATATAACCCCATCGGCTTCAGGTTTGATACTTTATATCTTTGGCAATCAATACAATTTTTAACGTGATTTTCGATATCTTTGCGAATTCCAGGCCAGTAGTAACGAGACGTTATTTTTGTTGTGGTTCGGTCGATTCCATAATGACCCGCTGTATCTTTGTTATGATAATGGTCCAATATCGATGAACGCTCGGACAAGGGAATGACCAGTTGTGCTTCTTCGCTAACATCGTCGTTATAGCAATACAATACACCTTCATTCATGGTGTAACCTCTTTTAGACCAATGGATCGCATCGTCGGTTTTATTATCAAAACAGTCAATAATTTTCTTTAAGTCCGGGTCAGCCAGTTGTCCTTCGCGAATCTGCTTAGCTCCTTGTCGTGGAAGATCAATTCCAAAAGAACATATGTCACAGGATTCTTGATTAACGTGTTCTGCATCACAGGGCGGCCGTGATAACATATCCGCTACGACATTGGTCTTCCCAGGCTTATAATCAATTTGTATATTGTAGGGCTGTATAAGCAGCGCCCATCGTGCAAGCCTTCCTGTTGGGGATTTCAATGTCATCAACCACTTCAACGGTCGGTGGTCAGTAATGAGCTTCACCTCAGAGCCTTCGATGTATCCCCGAAATTTCTGTACAGCCCAGACAATAGCTAGAGCTTCGCGCTCTATCGTTGAATAATTTTGTTCGGCTTTTGACAACAGCCTACTCGCATACTGTATGGGATGTTCATCTGGTCCCTCCCCCTGGATCAGAACTGCGCCTAGCGCATATCCACTAGCGTCTGTTTTTACTATAAAGGGTTGATTTTCGTCTGCTTTACTAAGTATTGGATTCGTTGTCAATAGCTGCTTCAAAGCATCAAACGCTTTCTGTTGGTCATCCAACCAAACCCACTTGGAGTTTTTCTTCGTCAATTGCGAAAGCGGTTTTGAGACATCTGCAAAGCCAGGTACAAAACGCCTGTACCATGAGCACGTCTGTAAAAATGATAATAGCTCCTTCACATTTCTCGGTGGTTTGCGTAGTGTTATTGCTGCGATCTTGTCGGGATCAACCTTAATACCCTCTGGCGTTAGTATGTGTCCTAAATACTTCACAGATTGACAGGCAAAACGGCATTTCTCTGCATTAACCTTGAGACCAAAATGCTTCAATTGCTCAAAAAGCTTATTAAGTTCATCCAAGTATTCTTCGAAGCTCTTGGAACATAAAATAATATCGTCCAAATATGCGACCAAGACTATGTCAGTCAAGGGTATCTTTAAGCGGTCTATTAAACGCTGGAAAGTTGCAGGCGCATTGCGTAGGCCGAACGGCATCCGCGTGAATTTATACATGCCAAATGGCGTAACAAAAGCAGTTTTATCTTGGTCTGCTTTGTCCATACCGACTTGCCAGTATCCCGATTGCAGATCCAATGTTGACATATATTTTGTTGCTTTTGCTTCATGCAACAGATCGTCAAATTCGTGGTAACGGGTACCTGTCTGGTTTTGTGATAGCATTCAGTTCTCTGTAATCAATGCACACCCGTATACCACCCGATTTCTTCGGAACGATTACGACTGGCGCTGCCCACGGTGATTCGCAATTGACTATTACGCCAGTATTCAGCATTTTTTCGAGTTCCATCTTTAATAGTTGTTTTCGCTGTTGTGATAAACGGTACGGTGGCAAAGCAATTGGAGGATGTTGACCAGTGTCAACCCTATGTGTCGCGAATGTTGTTGCAGTCGCCTGCTCCTTGAAGATATCTGAGTGCTTCGACAGTAGTGCATCCAGCTTCGTCCTCTCTGCTATGGTCAGCTCATGGACAGTTGGCAATTCCACGTCCAAGGAGTTGATTGGAAAAAAATTCTCGTCGCAAAACTCGGCAAAATCAGTGACCTTTGTCTTAATTGGCGGTGCGAATAAACGTGAGGAGTTCTCAGGTGTAATTTCGCCGACTGGTAGAGAGTTTTTGAAAATATTTTGAACGGTGTGTGGGGAGTAGTCGTTCGAGTGCGAGCGTTTGTTCTTCGTCGATGGGCCATAGTTACCTTCTGCGCCTATCTCTGGTGAGTCAGGAACAATGGCAGTGGTTGTATATTTCTCTACGTAGCTTATGAAGTTCGACATCTCATTTGTTGCTTTGGTACTCGGTGACTGCAAATGGCTTGTTACAACGTGCGCGCCAGCAATGTCCAAAGCTAACGGTAGTTTACTGGAGCCGGGTATCGCAAAATCGTACTTCACCTTAGGCTCACCTTCGAAATACCAGAAACGTTGTGCCATATTCAATACGATACCAGCTTGCTCCAAAAAGTCTGCTCCTATGAGCGTACGGTTTTTCTTTGCACTAGGTAGTGATATCATTCGAATTTTTCTTTGCCTATTGCCGATAGTGATGTCACAAATAGTGGACAAAACCTTTTGAGTGGTGGTGGTACCATCTGCCAAGGTGACATCCGCCATCATATCCTGAAACACACACCCCTTACTCGTCAGCACTTTCTTTAAGTGAGCGCTGGCTACGCTGGTTTTCGCTCCGGTATCGAATAACGCTTCTCCCCGCATTCCAAACATCTCAATATGGACCGCTGGAATTGCTCTTCCAACAATGGTAGTGGATACGCTGTTGAAGGAAATATATTGTGGGCTCTCACTACTATGCCCACTGCATTTTGGACAGTTTGCACGGTAAAATCCTGGTGCACCACATCCGTAGCATGAAAACGAGGCACCACGTTTGACTTGCGGCGCTGCTGTATTACTACTTGATGTAGCTTGTTGTTGTTGCTGTTGAGGTTATTGCGACTGTTGCTCCTTTTTCTTTTTGAAGCAAACATCTGCATTATGCCCTCTTAACCTACAAAATGAACACCATTTCGGTACTTCCGTGTGTTCGACTTTTTCTTTAACAAGCGTCGTGACCTGTTTTGCTTCTGCTAGAAATAATTCTGCATCCCGGCAACGAGATATTAGCTCATCAAATGACAAAAGCGCTTCACGGTGTACTCGCTCTCTAATTTTTACCGACAAGAGGCCGTATACCATGTTCAGTTGCACAGTTTCACTTATGGGATTTGTTAGTTGCGAAAAGAGCAATCGTTTTTTGCAGATAAAGCTGTCACGCACTTGTTGTTTTTGTTCAAACATATTTAAAAAAATTTTCCAGTCAGGAGTGGGTGGCGAAAAGGTTGATCGGATCAGCTCAATTGCGGCGGCGAAAGTGGTCACCGTTTCTTTTACGCCAATCCACCACGTTGCAGCGTACTCCTCAAGCAGTAGTGGCATACCACGCAAGGCATCAGCGTATGAAACCTTTTCAATGTCTTTATACACCGTTATGGCTGTAATAAATTCCTCTACTGCTGCGGGATCGCGTTGTGTTCGAAAACGTGATGTGCATTGCGTGAAAGAACCACTGTTTTTGTTACTTTAAATCGCCGCTAAAATTTGGTTAAACTGCTCTGGTGAAAACGTGGCCATGCTTGCTGTTGTTGGTGAGATATCGCTGGAGTGGTTCGTAAGCACTAAGTTGGGCGCCAATGAAGAATCGTTGTTGTTTTTGTTTCGTAAATTATACGGAATTTATTGAATACCAACAACAATTTAACAATAAAAAAATATATATATATGTGGTTAGAACACTCAGCTTAGCTTTTAAAAAGTGTGGACTGTCCGAAGCAATATCGGACGAGAACCGCACTCGTCAGTGGCCAAAGGCTGATTAAAATTATTAGCGAAGTAAAATATTTTACAAGTCACAACTAGGGTTACGTTATACATGAAAACATAAAATGTACACATGGTCGTATTCTTATGATACTAACACAGAGTTGTATAGAAACAGTGTTGTGCTTTAGAGTGATATTAAACATAACGTAAAATCAAAAGTATTAAACATGAACATAACGTAAAAGTTGATCTGCTACAAGTGCAATTATTATTATGATTGATTACGATTTATTTATTTAAACGTGTTTATGAATCGCACTGCCTTTTACTTTTTAAATTCCAACCTAACCTATTTCATTGTTATAGATACGGATTTGGATGCAGCTTCCAAATGCGAATCCGATCCTTCTGTTTCAAATGTTTCCAAACTAAATTCCCCCGGCGACCCTGATGATGTTATTAACTTATTGAAAAATTTAAATGATTCCAATAGATTGGAATTATTCAATCGAATTAGTACACCGACACCAAGCTATCCTTTTCCTATGAGTGGAAAAAGGAAATTGAAGTTTCAATATTCGTGGTTGAGCAGATGGAATTGGCTTGCGTACTCAACTGTCCAAAATGGGGCTTTTTGTAAGTATTGCGCGTTTTTTAGCGTAAAAATTGGCGGTTCTGGCTCCCAACCTCTCGGTAAGTTGCCACTTTTAAATATTCGTAAAAAACGAAAAATATTTTTTAAATATTTTGCAGGTCAGCTTGTCTGCAAACCTTTCTCAAACTGGAAAAAGGCCATAGAAACATTTGAAAATCATTCAGGTTTGCAGTATCACCGTACCGCAATTTTAAATCACAACGAACGTGTAAGTATTACAAAACACGTTACAGTGCTAATCACACAACAATTGGATGAAGGTCTTGGTAAAAAAATAACGGAAAATCGGAAAAAATTTACTCCTATAATAAAAGTTACTAGTATGTAACTCCCGATAATCGGGTGGGTTTTTTTTAGGAAAAAATTAAAGCAAACTTTAAACGTTTATATCTTATGAACAAATTAACCAATTGAAATTTTTGTAATTTTGTGCAAACATGCTCATGATAAGCTTTCATTTGATACACATTTCATTTATGTACGTATTGTAGTTTAGTCTAGCTAAGCGCCTTGTTTTAGAATAATAATATAGACTAGTATATCCCGTGGTCGAAATTCGACCACCTTAAATTAGTTTAACTTATTAAATAAATATTGGATTCATTTTTATTGCTGAAAATAATTATTTATAGTTGAGTTATTGAGAGTCGCTTTCATAAAAGCTGGTTTACTCTAAAGACGGGTAATTTGGCAACTAACCAAAAAAAATCCGTCCATTAAAGACCAGTAATCATTAATATTAGATGGCAAAAACGGTACTTAGTAATGTTTGAAAGTCCACCATCAGACCCTCCTTTCATATTCCGTCAATATTTCAATAAACAAAATTAAATTTCATTGACATATACCAACAACATAGTTAGACTTATAATATACTAGCAGGGTACCCGCCGTTGCTCGGGATGTAAGGAGTTAGGGGGCCTTTCAAAATCAATAATATACTTTTTATATAATATTATTGCCTACTGAAGAATTTACCAAATTCGAATATTTTGAAAATTTTGAAAAAAGAGTATTGAAAACTGGTTTTCAAAAATGTTCTTTTGAGGTATTCGTTGGTAACGTTAGGGGGCCTTTCAAGAATACAATTTTGACAAATTGTGCCAGGATGAATTCAACTTCAAATGTTGATTTGATACAATATTGTAGGGTAATATTAAGGTTTTTCTGCAATCGCATTTTTACCGATAACTCAGTTATAGATAAATTTATCGAAATATGTCGAAGTACAAATGAAACCTGGGGCCTTCCCCTTTCGTTTGATACCCATATTGTAGGGCAAGTTTAAGTTTTTTGGGCAATCACATTTTCACCGATAACTCAGCTATCGATCAATTTACCGAAACCTATCGAAGTCCAAATGAAACCTGCGGCCTTCTCCTTTCGTTTTATACCCATATTATAAAGTAATGTTAAGTGTTTTGGGCAATCACCGATAACTCAGTTATCGATAAATTTATCGAAATAGATCGAAGTCCAAATGAAACCTGGAGCTATCCTCTTTCGTTTGATACCCGTATTGTAATGTAATATAGAAGTTTTCGGGCAGTCGCATTTTGACCGATAACTCAGTTATCGATCAATTTATCGAAATATATCCAAGTACAAAGGAAACCTGGGGCCTTCCCCTTTCGTTTGATACCCATATTGTAGGTCAAGTTTAAGGTTTTTGGGCAATCACATTTTCACCAATAACTCAGTTATCGATCCATTTATCGAAACCTATCGTAGTCCAAATGAAACCTGCTGCCTTCTCCTTTCGTTTTATACCCATTCTATAGAGTAATGTTAAGTTTTTTGGGCAATCACCGATAACTCAGTTATCGATAAACTTATCGAAATATATCGAAGTCCAAATGAAACCTGGAGCTATCTCCTTTCGTTTGATACCCATATTGTAGGGTAATATAGAGGTTTTCGGGCTATCCCATTTTTCCCGATGACTCAGTTATCGATCAATTTATCGAAATATATTGAAGTAAAAATGAAACCTGGGGCCTTCCCCTTTCGTTTGATACCCATATTGTAGGGCAATTTTAAGGTTTTTGTGCAATAACATTTTCACCGATAACTCAGTTATCGATACATTTATCGAAACCTATCGAAGTCCAAATGAAACCTGGAGCTATCCCCTTTCGTTTGATACCCATATTGCCGGGTAATATTAAGGTTTTCGGACAATCGAATTTTGACCGATAACTTAGTTATCGATCAATTTATCGAAATATATCAAAGCTAAATTGAAACCTGGGGCCTTCCCCTTTCGTTTGATACCCATATTGTAGGTCAAGTTTAAGGTTTTTGGGCAATCACATTTTCACCGATAACTCAGTTATCGATCAATTTATCGAAACCCATCGTAGTCCAAATGAAACCTGGAGCTATCTCCTTTCGTTTTATACCCATATTGTAGGGTAATATAGAGGTTTTCGGGTAATCGCATTTTGATCGATGACTCAGTTATCGATCAATTTATCGAAATATATTGAAGTACATATGAAACCTGGGGCCTTCCCCTTTCGTTTGATACCCATATTGTAGGGCAATTTTAAGGTTTTTGTGCAATAACATTTTCACCGATAACTCAGTTATCGATACATTTATCGAAACCTATAGAAGTCCAAATGAAACCTGGAGCTATCCCTTTTCGTTTGATACCCATATTGCAGGGTAATATTAAGGTTTCCGGGCAATCGAATTTTGACCGATAACTTAGTTATCGATACATTTATCGAAATATATCGAAGCTAAAATGAAACCTGGGGCCTTCCCCTTTCGTTTGATACCCATATTGTACGATCTTTCTATACCTTTATGCGAAATATCATAAGTATAGGTTCAATATACTTAGAGTTATATGGAATAAAAAAAATTTCGAAAAGAAACGGTCCCTAGCAGGGTCGGAACCCCCAAAATTAAAAAAAAAATAGCCTATAGCTCCTTCCAGACTATAACCTGTAGGTGTTCCTAACTTCATCAAAATCCGTCTTGCCATTCTCACGTGATTGAAAAAAAGAAGCAAACGTCTGGACATCCAAACATCGCTACATTCACGTTTATAATATTAGTATGATTATTGCCTACTGAAGAATTTACCAAATTTTGAGAAAGAATATTGAAAACTGGTTTTCAAAAATGTTCTTTTGAGGTATTCGTAGGTAACGTTAGGGGGCCTTTCAAGAATTCAATTTTGACAAATTGTGCCAGGATGTATTCAACTTCAAATGTTGATTTGATACAATATTGTAGGGTAATATTAAGGTTTTTCTGCAATCGCATTTTTACTGATAACTCAGCTATAGATAAATTTATCGAAATATGTCGAAGTACAAATGAAACCTGGGGCCTTCCCCTTTCGTTTTATACCCATATTATAAAGTAATGTTAAGTTTTTTGGGCAATCACCGATAACTCAGTTATCGATAAATTTATCGAAATATATCGAAGTCCAAATGAAACCTGGAGCTATCTCCTTTCGTTTGATACCCATATTGTAGAGTAATATTAAGGTTTTCGGGCAATCGAATTTTGACCGATAACTTAGTTATCGATCAATTTATCGAAATATATCAAAGCTAAATTGAAACCTGGGGCCTTCCCCTTTCGTTTGATACCCATATTGTAGGTCAAGTTTAAGGTTTTTGGGCAATCACATTTTCACCGATAACTCAGTTATCGATCAATTTATCGAAACCTATCGTAGTCCAAATGAAACCTGCTGCCTTCTCCTTTCGTTTTATACCCATATTATAGGGCAATGTTAAGTTTTTTGGGCAATCACCGATAACTCAGTTATCGATAAACTTATCGAAATATATCGAAGTCCAAATGAAACCAAGGCGAATTTATACAGGTGGCCGCAGTAACATATATGTAAATTTCCCATGTATTTTGTTTTTGTATCTTTGAACCCATCTGTCAAAACCATAATTCGCCTTTTGAATTCGTCGAGCTCTGTTTCTTGAAAAGCGAATTCAATTGTATTGTAAATAATGTGTGTTAATGAAGTAAAACAGCAAAAAACTAAATAAAAGTGAATAAAATCAAAGTGCATGTCTTTACCACATAAAGAGAGCAAAAATGCGTTATAGATTAATGCACGCTTTGGAAAACGAAGTTTGCGTGGTCACTTATTTGCCAGTGCAAGCTAGTGGTATAGTTGATATGAAACAATTAGAGGATGCTCTAACCCCAGACACATCATTAGTATCTATAATGGCTGTAAACAATGAAATTGGTATGTATTCTGCATAATTCTGGATTGCATCAATTATAATTATCTCTTTATGCAGGTGTTAAACATTCAGTCGCAGATATTGGTTCACGCAAAATATTCTTCCATACAGACGCAAGGCGCCTTGGTTTCTTGTATCAGGACTAGAATACTTGCATCACTACCAGAATATTTACATCGCGTTTATGTATACACGCGCCATATTCACAGCCCCCGAAAAAACAGAGCCTTAAACGTTGGCTTATGCCTTGGATGAAAGCTACATATGTATTTGTCATCGGTAAGTGGTCTGCAAACGAAGAGAATTTGATTGTTGTCTAAAAAGTTTGATTTTTGTGCATAAACAATAGTTACCAGCAATTATGAATGCAAGGAGTGCACAATTGTTTGATTGAATCTGCAGCACTTGTATGACAATGAAGCCTTAGTGGAATATTGTCCTATTTTTACATCTCAGAACGATTTTGTTGTTTATATTTAATTGATGGATCAGATTATTGTTACGGAGGTGAAGACGCGTCTATTGATACCTCTACCTAGATTTTTGGACGTGTATTAACACTTGACGTTGGGTGGAAAGTATTACCGTCATATGAATATCACAATACTAAATTTAACAATAGAAATTAAAGTTTTTTTGCATGCATTTATGTATGTTATTATTTATATACAAACGCAAAATATCTAAAAAACACACGTCCCAATAAGCAAAGTAAACAAACAGTTTGAATTCGCCTTTAGTTTGACATACGGGTCCAATTGGTAATAAAAAAAGTTGAATACATATATGTTACTGCGGCCACCTGTATAAATTCGCCTTGAATGAAACCTGGAGCTATCTCCTTTCGTTTGATATCCATATTGTAGGGTAATATAGAGGTTTTCGGGCAGTCGCATTTTGACCGATAACTCAGTTATCGATCAATTTATCGAAATAGTTCCAAGTACAAAGGAAACCTGGGGCCTTCCCCTTTCGTTTGATACCCATATTGTAGGGCAATTTTAAGGTTTTTGTGCAATAACATTTTCACCGATAACTTAGTTATCGATCAATTTATCGAAATATATCGAAGCTAAAATGAAACCTGGGGCCTCGCCCTTTCGTTTGATACCCATATTGTACGATCTTTCTATACCTTTATGCGAAATATTATAAGTATAGGTTCAATATACTTAGAGTTATATGGAATAAAAAAAATTTCGAAAAGAAACGGTCCCTGGCATTGTCGGAAAGCCCAAAATTAAAAAAAATAGCCTATAGCTCCTTCCAGACTATAACCTGTAGGCGTGCCAAATTTCAACAAAATCCGTCCAGCTATTCGCACGGTTTTAGGTAACAAAAGCAAACGTCTGGACATCCAAACATCCAAACATCGCTACATTCACATTTATAATATTAGTAGGATTATTGCCTACTGAAGAATTTACCAAATTCGAATATTTTGAAAAAAGAGTATTGAAAACCGGTTTTCAAAATTTTCTTTTGCGGTATTCGTTGGTAACGTTAGGGGGCCTTTCAAGAATTCAATTTTGACAAATTTTGCCAGGATGAATTCAACTTGAAATGTTGATTTGATACAATATTGTAGGGTAATATTAAGGTTTTTCTGCAATCGCATTTTTACCGATAACTCAGTTATAGATAAATTTATCGAAATATGTCGAAGTACAAATGAAACCTGGGGCCTTCCACTTTCGTTTGATACCCATATTGTAGGGCAAGTTTAAGTTTTTTGGGCAATCACATTTTCACCGATAACTCAGCTATCGATCAATTTACCGAAACCTATCGAAATCCAAATGAAACCTGCGGCCTTCTCCTTTCGTTTTATACCCATATTATAAAGTAATGTTAAGTTTTTTGGGCAATCACCGATAACTCAGTTATCGATAAATTTATCGAAATAGATCGAAGTCCAAATGAAACCTGGAGCTATCCCCTTTCGTTTGATACCCATATTGTAATATAATATAGAGGTTTTCGGGCAGTCGCATTTTGACCGATAACTCAGTTATCGATCAATTTATCGAAATAGTTCCAAGTACAAAGGAAACCTCGGGCCTTCCCCTTTCGTTTGATACCCATATTGTAGGTCAAGTTTAAGGTTTTTGGGCAATCACATTTTCACCGATAACTGAGTTATCGATACATTTATCGAAACCTATCGAAGTCCAAATGAAACCCGGAGCTATCGCCTTTCGTTTGATACCCATATTGCCGGGTAATATTAAGGTTTTCGGACAATCGAATTTTGACCGATAACTTAGTTATCGATCAATTTATCGAAATATATCAAAGCTAAATTGAAACCTGGGGCCTTCCCCTTTCGTTTGATACCCATATTGTAGGTCAAGTTTAAGGTTTTTGGGCAATCACATTTTCACCGATAACTCAGTTATCGATCAATTTATCGAAACCTATCGTAGTCCAAATGAAACCTGGAGCTATCTCCTTTCGTTTTATACCCATATTGTAGGGTAATATAGAGGTTTTCGGGCAATCGCATTTTGATCGATGACTCAGTTATCGATCAATTTATCGAAATATATTGAAGTACATATGAAACCTGGGGCCTTCACCTTTCGTTTGATACCCATATTGTAGGGCAATTTTAAGGTTTTTGTGCAATAACATTTTCACCGATAACTCAGTTATCGATACATTTATCGAAACCTGTCGAAGTCCAAATGAAACCTGGAGCTATCCCCTTTCGTTTGATACCCATATTGCCGGGTAATATTAAGGTTTTCGGACAATCGAATTTTGACCGATAACTTAGTTATCGATCAAATTATCGAAATATATCAAAGCTAAATTGAAACCTGGGGCCTTCCCCTTTCGTTTGATACCCATATTGTAGGTCAAGTTTAAGGTTTTTGGGCAATCACATTTTCACCGATAACTCAGTTATCGATCAATTTATCGAAACCTATCGTAGTCCAAATGAAACCTGGAGCTATCTCCTTTCGTTTTTACCCATATTGTAGGGTAATATAGAGGTTTTCGGGCAATCGCATTTTGATCGATGACTCAGTTATCGATCAATTTATCGAAATATATTGAAGTACATATGAAACCTGGGGCCTTCCCCTTTCGTTTGATACCCATATTGTAGGGCAATTTTAAGGTTTTTGTGCAATAACATTTTCACCGATAACTCAGTTATCGATACATTTATCGAAACCTATAGAAGTCCAAATGAAACCTGGAGCTATCCCTTTTCGTTTGATACCCATATTGCAGGGTAATATTAAGGTTTCCGGGCAATCGAATTTTGACCAATAACTTAGTTATCGATACATTTATCGAAATATATCGAAGCTAAAATGAAACCTGGGGCCTTCCCCTTTCGTTTGATACCCATATTGTACGATCTTTCTATACCTTTATGCGAAATATCATAAGTATAGGTTCAATATACTTAGAGTTATATGGAATAAAAAAAATTTCGAAAAGAAACGGTCCCTAGCAGGGTCGGAACCCCCAAAATTAAAAAAAAAATAGCCTATAGCTCCTTCCATACTATAACCTGTAGGCGTGCCAAATTTCCGTCCAGCCATTCTCACGTTTTTAGGGAACAAAAGCAAACGTCTGGACATCCAAACATCCAAACATCGCTACATTCACATTTATAATATTAGTAGGATTATTGCCTACTGAAGAATTTACCAAATTCGAATATTTTGAAAATTTTGAAAAAAGAGTATTAAAATTTTCTTTTGCGGCAGGGCCGTGCGCAGGAATTAGCCTTGGGGGGGTTTTAATTTAGATTTGCATTCGGATACATTTTTCACTAAGATAAACTTATTTTCTGAAACAGATACCTAGACCCATACATCATAAATTTAAATGCTCTTTATCTTTGCTGAAACTGCATACTCTGATACCTAAAACTATACCCCAGAAAATGTTTCTGGTTGTACACATTTTTCTGTATTTGATAGAGAATTGGTGATATGATGGCATATCCCAGCTAACTAAAAGTGCAAAAAGGGACTCCTTTCGGAGCCATGAAACGCTCATTTCTCAGAGCTTTACTCTCCAAAATGAGCTTCTTTCGATTCCGATTTCGATGAATTTGAAGCCTTTTTTGACTCTTTTTAAATGAACTGCGGAGCCTTTTATTGGTGCTTTTCTGAAGCTTATTTGGGGTCGTTTTTTATTTCTTTTGCGTCATAATTTCTTTGCTCAATTTTTCACTTCTAACTATTCTGCCGTCACCAATTCTGACTTTCTAAATTATCCCTATGAGCTACATGGGAACAATTTAATTAATTGTCCAACTATATGCGCCAATGATGTTCTTATTTATCTGAAAACCTTGAAGGAATCTTTTAAATGCGGTCCTGATAGGATTCCTACATGCTTCTTGAAGAAGTGTGCTAACAATATTTACAAACCCCTTACCAATTTGTTCAATCTGTCACTAAAGTGTGGTGTTTTTCCAAAAGCATGGAAATAGTCGTTTCTTCTACTGCTTCATAAAAGCGGAAGCAAGGCTTCTATAGAGAACTATGGTGGCATAGAAAAGCTTTATGCCATCCCAGAAGTGTTTGAAGCTATTGTTACCAATCAGCTTACGAATCCTATCTCTACCTTGATTTCTGACTGTCAACACGGGTTCTGTAAGAGAAAGTCCACCGTTACAAACTTACTTGAATTTACAAATCATGTCTCAAATGGCTTTAGAAAAAATCTGCACACCGACGTTATTTATACTGATTTCAGCAAAGCTTTCGATAAAGTGTGTCACTCGTTCCTTATTCATAAACTACATCAGTTGGGTTTCTAGCCGGGTCTCAATTGCTCAATCTCTTCTTACCTTAGTGACAGATCACAAAAAGTAGTGTTTAAAAATTGTGAATCCGATGTTATTAATGTCTCCTCAGGAGTTCCTCAAGGAGGCCATCTGGGCCCGATTCTGTTCTTATTGTTTATAAATGATATTTCTACAGTAATAGAAAATGTTAATGTATGCCGACGATGTAAAGCTTTTCACGTCATTCGAAGATAGAAATAAGCCAATCAGATTTCAATACACTAGTTACTTGGTGCGATTTAAATTATATGCTGCTTAATCTAAAGAAATGTAAATACATGCGGGTTTCGAGGGGAATTTCTCAGCCAGCTTCCTATACAATTAACAATTATAGTCTTGGACAAATGAATGATTTTGTTGACCTTGGGGTTACTGTGGACTACAAACTCAGTTTTAACTGGCACATTAACGTAACAGTCAATAAAGCTAGAGGCGTTCTAGCATTTGTTAAACGATGGTCTAAAGAATTTAGCGACCCTTTGTAACTAAAACTCTCTTTACTACATTAATCAGACCGATACTTGAGTACGGTTATATAATTTGGAACCCACGTTAACAGGTTCACGTGGATCGCTTAGAATCAGTTCAAAAACAATTTTTACTATTTGCCTTAAGAGATCTTCACTGGGATCCCTTGTATAATTTGCCATCATATACGAGTCGCTTAAAACTAATTAATCTTCACAGCCTTTCTAGTCGAAGGGATATGCTTGGAATTGTTTTCATGATTAAATTACTAAATGGTTCAATCACAAGCCCGTTTCTTTTGAGCGAAGTGAACTTCAATGTACCACCTTCTCGTCCATCAAGACATTTTAAACCACTTATCTTGAAACAGCGCCGAACTAATTTTGAATTAAATCAGCCTTTTCGTTGTTTGTGTCAAGATTATAACTCTCATTCTGGTACGTTTGATATTTCAGACTCACTATGCAGCATAAAAAAGTCAATTCTTTCTATCCTAAATACATAGCAACAATTTACTTTCATATCCTTTGATTCTTATCTTTATTCTTTACAAAAAGTATTCGCTGCCAACTAATCTATATTATTATTTTAAAACAAGGCGCTTAGCTAGACTAAACTACAATACGTACATAAATGAAATGTGTATCAAATGAAAGCTTACCATGAGCATGTTTGCACAAAATTACAAAAATTTCAATTGGTTAATTTGTTCATAAGATATTAGCGTTTAAAGTTTGCATTAATTTTTTTCTAAAAAAAACCTACCCGATTATCGGGGGTTACATACTAGTTATTTATTAATTGTGCCATCTATTTTTTATCTACCTTTCTTAGCTGATGAGGTTTTCTCTGTAGCTGAGCAGTTTTAGATCTCGATAATCCGCGCGTCATGCGGAAAATATGAAATGTGCTATGTTTATTTCCCACAGACTATTGATAAACGTCCATGAAAAATGCGATCTTTATCTTCTGTTAGGTAAAATAAAAAAAACCTCAGAAAATGTTTGAAAACATTCAATTGAACGTTGGCGCTCATCTGCTATCCAACGTTCATTTTCTCACAATTCTCTTTACGTCTACAACTAAAAGGGTTAGAAAACACTCGAAATCTTTCATATAATTGAGCCTTGCAGTTCATTCGCTCTGTTAATTGAAACTGTTCACTGTTTTCATCAGTAAAATTTTTTAAAAAATGTCCATACGCTACACAACTTTGCAATTTCGGAAAGCTCCAAGTGCAATTCAAAGTATTGGCCAACCTTATTCTTTGCAACTTTCACCAATTTCTTCTTCCGTAAAATTATTTTAACTAATTTTGTCAAAAATTATTAGTCAAGATTCAGTACAAGATTTATAAACTGTATTTTGGAAAATGTTTGCAAAATCATTGCAACTTAGATTTGGCCATGGGGGGGGTTTTAACCCCCAAAACCCCCCCCGTGCGCACGGGCCTGTTTTGCGGTATTCGTTGAATACTAAGAATTGTATGGGGAAAAAAATATCAAAACGTAACGGTCCCTAGCAGCGTCCGAACCCCCAAAATTAATAAAAAAAAAATAGCCTATAACTCCATCCAGACTATAACCTGTATGCGTTCCTAACTTCATCAAAATCCGTCTTGCCATTCTCACGTGATTGAGTAACAGAAGCAAACGTCTGGACATCCAAACATCGCTACATTCACATTTATAATATTAGTATGATTATTGCCTACTGAAGAATTTACCAAATTTTGAGAAAGAATATTGAAAACTGGTTTTCAAAAATGTTCTTTTGAGGTATTCGTAGGTAACGTTAGGGGGCCTTTCAAGAATTCAATTTTGAAAAATTGTGCCAGGATGTATTCAACTTCAAATGTTGATTTGATACAATATTGTAGGGTAATATTAAGGTTTTTCTGCAATCGCATTTTTACTGATAACTCAGCTATAGATAAATTTATCGAAATATGTCGAAGTACAAATGAAACCTGGGGCCTTCCCCTTTCGTTTGATACCCATATTGTAGGGCAAGTTTAAGTTTTTTGGGCAATCACATTTTCACCGATAACTCAGTTATCGATCAATTTACCGAAACCTATCGAAGTCCAAATGAAACCTGCGGCCTTCTCCTTTCGTTTTATACCCATATTATAAAGTAATGTTAAGTTTTTTGGGCAATCACCGATAACTCAGTTATCGATAAATTTATCGAAATATATCGAAGTCAAAATGAAACCTGGAGCTATCTCCTTTCGTTTGATACCCATATTGTAGGGTAATATTAAGGTTTTCGGGCAATCGAATTTTGACCGATAACTTAGTTATCGATCAATTTATCGAAATATATCAAAGCTAAATTGAAACCTGGGGCCTTCCCCTTTCGTTTGATACCCATATTGTAGGTCAAGTTTAAGGTTTTTGGGCAATCACATTTTCACCGATAACTCAGTTATCGATCAATTTATCGCAACCTATCGTAGTCCAAATGAAACCTGCTGCCTTCTCCTTTCGTTTTATACCCATATTATAGGGCAATGTTAAGTTTTTTGGGCAATCACCGATAACTCAGTTATCGATAAACTTATCGAAATATATCGAAGTCCAAATGAAACCAAGGCGAATTTATACAGGTGGCCGCAGTAGCATATAAGTAAATTTCCCATGTATTTTGTTTTTGTATCTTTGAACCCATCTGTCAAAACCATAATTCGCCTTTTGAATTCGTCGAGCTCTGTTTCTTGAAAAGCGAATTCAATTGTATTGTAAATAATGTGTGTTAATGAAGTAAAACTGCAAAAAACTAAATAAAAGTGAATAAAATCAAAGTGCATGTCTTTACCACATAAAGAGAGCAAAAATGCGTTATAGATTAATGCACGGTTTGGAAAACGAAGTTTGCGTGGTCACTTATTTGCCAGTGCAAGCTAGTGGTATAGTTGATATGAAACAATTAGAGGATGCTCTAACCCCAGACACATCATTAGTATCTATAATGGCTGTAAACAATGAAATTGGTATGTATTCTGCATAATTCTGGATTGCATCAATTATAATTATCTCTTTATGCAGGTGTTAAACATTCAGTCGCAGATATTGGTTCACGCAAAATATTCTTCCATACAGACGCAAGGCGCCTTGGTTTCTTGTATCAGGACTAGAATACTTGCATCACTACCAGAATATTTACATCGCGTTTATGTATACACGCGCCATATTCACAGCCCCCGAAAAAACAGAGCCTTAAACGTTGTAAATAATGTGGATGAAAGCTACATATGTATTTGTCATCGGTAAGTGGTCTGCAAACGAAGAGAATTTGATTGTTGTCTAAAAAGTTTGATTTTTGTGCATAAACAATAGTTACCAGCAATTACGAATGCAAGGAGTGCACAATTGTTTGATTGAATCTGCAGCACTTGTATGACAATGAAGCCTTAGTGGAATATTGTCCTATTTTTACATCTCAGAACGATTTTGTTGTTTATATTTAATTGATGGATCAGATTATTGTTACGGAGGTGAAGACGCGTCTATTGATACCTCTACCTAGATTTTTGGACGTGTATTAACACTTGACGTTGGGTGGAAAGTATTACCGTCATATGAATATCACAATACTAAATTTAACAATAGAAATTAAAGTTTTTTTGCATGCATTTATGTATGTTATTATTTATATACAAACGCAAAATATCTAAAAAACACACGTCCCAATAAGCAAAGTAAACAAACAGTTTGAATTCGCCTTTAGTTTGACATACGGGTCCAATTGGTAATAAAAAAAGTTGAATACATATATGTTACTGCGGCCACCTGTATAAATTCGCCTTGAATGAAACCTGGAGCTATCTCCTTTCGTTTGATATCCATATTGTAGGGTAATATAGAGGTTTTCGGGCAGTCGCATTTTGACCGATAACTCAGTTATCGATCAATTTATCGAAATAGTTCCAAGTACAAAGGAAACCTGGGGCCTTCCCCTTTCGTTTGATACCCATATTGTAGGGCAATTTTAAGGTTTTTGTGCAATAACATTTTCACCGATAACTCAGTTATCGATACATTTATCGAAACCTATCGAAGTCCAAATGAAACCTGGAGCTATCCCCTTTCGTTTGATACCCATATTGTAGGGCAATATTAAGGTTTTTGTGCAATAACATTTTCACCGATAACTTAGTTATCGATCAATTTATCGAAATATATCGAAGCTAAAATGAAACCTGGGGCCTCGCCCTTTCGTTTGATACCCATATTGTACGATCTTTCTATACCTTTATGCGAAATATCATAAGTATAGGTTCAATATACTTAGAGTTATATGGAATAAAAAAAATTTCGAAAAGAAACGGTCCCTGGCATTGTCGGAAAGCCCAAAATTAAAAAAAATAGCCTATAGCTCCTTCCAGACTATAACCTGTAGGCGTGCCAAATTTCAACAAAATCCGTCCAGCTATTCGCACGGTTTTAGGTAACAAAAGCAAACGTCTGGACATCCAAACATCCAAACATCGCTACATTCACATTTATAATATTAGTAGGATTATTGCCTACTGAAGAATTTACCAAATTCGAATATTTTGAAAAAAGAGTATTGAAAACCGGTTTTCAAAATTTTCTTTTGCGGTATTCGTTGGTAACGTTAGGGGGCCTTTCAAGAATTCAATTTTGACAAATTTTGCCAGGATGAATTCAACTTGAAATGTTGATTTGATACAATATTGTAGGGTAATATTAAGGTTTTTCTGCAATCGCATTTTTACCGATAACTCAGTTATAGATAAATTTATCGAAATATGTCGAAGTACAAATGAAACCTGGGGCCTTCCACTTTCGTTTGATACCCATATTGTAGGGCAAGTTTAAGTTTTTTGGGCAATCACATTTTCACCGATAACTCAGCTATCGATCAATTTACCGAAACCTATCGAAATCCAAATGAAACCTGCGGCCTTCTCCTTTCGTTTTATACCCATATTATAAAGTAATGTTAAGTTTTTTGGGCAATCACCGATAACTCAGTTATCGATAAATTTATCGAAATAGATCGAAGTCCAAATGAAACCTGGAGCTATCCCCTTTCGTTTGATACCCATATTGTAATATAATATAGAGGTTTTCGGGCAGTCGCATTTTGACCGATAACTCAGTTATCGATCAATTTATCGAAATAGTTCCAAGTACAAAGGAAACCTCGGGCCTTCCCCTTTCGTTTGATACCCATATTGTAGGTCAAGTTTAAGGTTTTTGGGCAATCACATTTTCACCGATAACTGAGTTATCGATCAATTTATCGAAACCTATCGTAGTCCAAATGAAACCTGCTGCCTTCTCCTTTCGTTTTATACCCATATTATAGAGTAAGGTTAAGTTTTTTGGGCAATCACCGATAACTCAGTTATCGATAAACTTATCGAAATATATCGAAGTCCAAATGAAACCTGGAGCTATCTCCTTTCGTTTGATATCCATATTGTAGGGTAAAATAGAGGTTTTCGGGCAGTCGCATTTTGACCGATAACTCAGTTATCGATCAATTTATCGAAATATGTCGAAGCACAAATGAAACCTGGAGCTATACTTTTCGTTTGATACCCGTATTGTAATGTAATATAGAGGTTTTCGGGCAATCGCATTTTGACCGATGACTCAGTTATCGATCAATTTATCGAAATATATCAAAGCTGAATTGAAGCCTGGGGCCTTCCCCTTTCTTTTGATACCCATATTGTAGGTCAAGTTTAAGGTTTTTGGGCAATCACATTTTCACCGATAACTCAGTTATCGATCAATTTATCGAAACCTATCGTAGTCCAAATGAAACCTGCGGCCTTCTCCTTTCGTTTTATACCCATATTATAGGGTAGTGTTAAGTTTTTTGGGCAATCACCGATAACTCAGTTATCGATAAACTTATCGAAATATATCGAAGTCCAAATGAAACCTGGAGCTATCTCCTTTCGTTTTATACCCATATTGTAGATTAATATAGAAGTTTTCGCGCAATCGCATTTTGACCGACAATTCAGTTATCGATCAATTTATCGAAACCTATCGAATTCCAAATGAAACCTGGAGCTATCCCCTTTCGTTTGATACCCATATTGCCGGGTAATATTAAGGTTTTCGGGCAATCGAATTTTGACCGATAACTCAGTTATCGATCAATTTATCGAAATATGTCGAAGTCCAAATGAAACCTGGAGCTATCTTCTTTCGTTTGATACCCATATTGTAGATTAATATAGAAGTTTTCGCGCAATCGCATTTTGACCGACAATTCAGTTATCGATCAATTTATCGCAACCTATCGAATTCCAAATGAAACCTGGAGCTATCCCCTTTCGTTTGATACCCATATTGCCGGGTAATATTAAGGTTTTCGGGCAATCGAATTTTGACCGATAACTCAGTTATCGATCAATTTATCGAAATATATCGAAGCTAAAATGAAACCTGGGACCTTCCCCTTTCGTTTGATACCCATATTGTACGATCTTTCTATACCTATATGCGAAATATCATAAGTATAGGTTCAATATACTTAGAGTTATATGGAATAAAAAAAAATTCGAAAAGAAACGGTCCCTAGCAGGGTCGGAACCCCCAAAATTAAAAAAAAAAATAGCCTATAGCTCCTTCCAGACTATAACCTGTAGGCGTGCCAAATTTCAACAAAATCCGTCCAGCCATTCTCACGTTTTTAGGGAACAAAAGCAAACGTCCGGACATCCAAACATCCAAACATCGCTACATTCACATCCTACTAATACAGAAAGATCGTACAATATGGGTATCAAACGAAAGGGGAAGGCCCCAGGTTTCATTTTAGTTTCTCGATTCGATTGCCCGAAAACCTTAATATTACCCTGCAATATGGGTATCAAACAAAAGGGATAGCTCCAGGTTTCATTTGGACTTCGATATATTTCGATAAGTTTATCGATAACTGAGTTATCGGTGATTGCCCAAAAAACTTGACATTACCCTATAATATGGGTATAAAACGAAAGGAGAAGGCCGCAGGTTTCATTTGGACTTCGATAGGTTTCGGTAAATTGATCGATAACTGAGTTATTGGTGAAAATGTGATTGCCCAAAAACCTTAAACTTGACCTACAATATGGGTATCAAACGAAAGGGGAAGGCCCCAGGTTTCATTTGTACTTCGACATATTTCGATAAATTTATCTAAAACTGCGTTATCGGTAAAAATGCGATTGCAGAAAAACCTTAATATTACCCTACAATATTGTATCAAATCAACATCAAAATTGTCAAAATTGAATTCTTGAAAGGCCCCCTAACGTTACCAACGAATACCGCAAAAGAAAATTTTTGAAAACCAGTTTTCAATATTCTTTTTCAAAATTTGGTAAATTCTTCAGTAGCAATAATCATACTAATATTATAAATGTGAATGTAAAGATGTTTGGATGTCCAGACGTTTGCTTCTGTTACTCAATCACGTGAGAATGGCAAGACGGATTTTGATGAAGTTAGGAACGCATACAGGTTATAGTCTGGAAGAAGTTATAGGCTATTTTTTTTATTAATTTTGGGGGTTCGGACGCTTCTAGGGACCATTACTTTTTGATATTTTTTTCCCCCATACAATTCTGAGTATACTTGACCTATACTTATGATATTTCGCATATATGTACATAGGTAAGGATGGCCCCAGGTTTCATTTGGACTTCGATATATTTCGATAAATTTATCGACAACTGAGTTATTGGTCAAAATGCGATTGCAGAAAAACCTTAATATTACCCTACAATATTGTATCAAATCAACATTTGAATTTGCATTCATCCTGGCACAATTTGTCAAAATTGAATTCTTGAAAGGCCCCCTAACGTTACCAACGAATACCGCAAAAGAAAATTTTTGAAAACCGGTTTTTTTCAAAATTTTCAAAATATTCGAATTTGGTAAATTCTTCAGTAGGCAATAATATTATATAAATATGAAATCTTCAAGTATATTATTGATTTTGAAAGTCCCCCTAACTACTTACATCCCGAGCAACACCGGGTACCCTGCTAGTTCTCAATAAAACTAAAGTGAAGTAGCACAGGTTTAATTTCGCCTTTGCTATACTCCAAGCTTGCGTAAAATACCTGCTAAATCCCGTTCTTAGCAAAATCCACTTTTTCATGCGGTTCGAAGGAGTAAACGATTCTGCAGTTGGCAAACAAAAGAAAAAAAGTAAAGTAAAATAAAATAAAGTAAAATAAAAACAATGCTTTTTTTTAAAGCTTTTTTGATTAATTTGCTTAGAAACTTACACCCTTTCAACACTTTTTTATGCTAATTTAACCGCTAATTTTGAAATGCCAACGAACACCGCAAAAGAAAATGTTTGAAAACCGTTTTTCAATACTCTTTTTTTCAAAATTTTAGCAATATTCGAATTAGGTAAATTCTTCAGTAGGCAATCTATATATAAAAATGGAGCCTATTTTCCTTGCTGACGCTATAACTCCAGAACGGCAGGACCGAATTAAACGAAATTTTGCGCGTAGTTTTTGATTGAGCCGGACATGGTTTAGAAACCGGGAAGGTTTTGGAGATATTCCACAAAATGTGGACCAGGGGTGACTCCAGAAAGTGTTTGTACGATATGGGTATCGAATGAAAGGTGTTGACGAGCGCTTGAACATGGTGTAGTTATTAGTCCCATATAAGACGCCGTGTTCGAGGTATTTCCCAAAATATGGACCAGGTGTGACCCCAGACGGGTTTTCTACAATATGGGTATCAAAAAAAAGGTATTGATGAGTATTTAAAAAAGAGGTGAGAGTTTTCACAAGGAAAAGTTTTCAGGTTCATCTGCGAACCCGTTTCCTTGAAATTTACCATTAGGTGGACCAAGGCTGACCCAAGAATAAGCTCATATAATATAGCTATCATATCAAAAGTGTTGATGACTGTGTCCGCTTAGAGTGAATTTTAGATTCATCTGAATTCAAGAAAAAAATTATCATACAAAAGCTTTTTCATAGAGCTGTTTGCCTTATCTATATATATAAAAATGGAGGGAAACAAGTAAGGAAGTCTAAGTTCGGGTGAACCGAACATTAAATACCCAGCGTTAGTTTTCAGACAAAGGGGGCGTGGTTTTCATCCGATTTCGCCCATTTTAAAAACCAATCTATGCCGAGCCTAAACAATAGCGAATTTGGTGGGCGCGGCCACGCTCCTTGCTTATAAAGCTTTAACCGCTTACATGAGCCAAAAGTACTGAATCGATCTTTTCAAGGGTTATACCATGTCCTATATATAACTTTGGAAAAGAAGGCGTGCCATGCCCATAACTTTTAACGTATTTTGTGAAATTTTTCGATGTACGGATATATGTGTCCACTAATCAATATTTACCTAATTTTAAAAAAGTGGGTGGTGGCACGCCCACGGATTTTATTATGTTGTTTGTCCCTATTGAAGATCAGTTTTCATTGCAGATCTTTATGATACTTTCACAGTGGCTTGTTAATAGTGAAATGTTGATATTTTGTTTATTCACTTGTGGGCGGTGCCACGCCCATTTTCCAAAATATTACCAAAAAACCTTTAAACATCACTAATAACATCATCAGGTGAATGGGTGTACTAAATTTTAGCATTATATCTTTATCAGTTAAACAGATATTGCATATTCCGGTTTCCTAACTCTCGTTTAGAGAACTTTAGTCCAAAAAGGAGCGTGGTCGTTCACCGATTTTTCTCATTTTCTGTGGTAGTACTCTACATAAACATAACATGCCTGGAACCTAGTTTCGTAAACCTATCTCACACCGTTCTGAAGTTATTAGCAGTCGAATTTGAAAATTGCTTGACTCATAAGTGGGCGGTGCCACTCCCACTTTCCAAAATTTTGAAAAAATAATGTAAAGAATATGAAAATTGATGTATGTACCAAATTGTATTATTATAGCGGTATCAGTTAATTAGATATGGACTTTTCAATATTTCCACCTCCTTTCAATATAACTTTTATAAAAAAGTAGGCGTGGTCGCCAAGCGATTTCGTTTATTTTCTATATCTGAATTTAACACAACAATAGTATGCCCTCTACGAAATTTCGTTATACTAGCATAAACTATTCTCAAGTTATTAGGAGTCAAAATTTTAAAATTTCTTCAAATATATGGGGGCGGTGCCACGCCCCTTTTAAAAAAATTTGGTAAAATCCGCCTTAGAACATATAAATCAATACATATTGCAAATTTTATCATTGTAGCTGCTTCTGATATTGAATTAACCCATTTTATACGTTTTTCGAAATTTTCGATATCGAAAAAGGGGGCGTGGTTATCATCCGATTTCGCCCATTTTCAATAGCAACCTACCTTGGCCAGAAAGTAACCTGTATACAAAATTTCATGCAAATATCTCAATTTTTACTCAAGTTGTCGTGTACACGGACGGACAGACGGACAGACGGACGGACATGCCTTAATCAATTCCTCTTTTCAACCTAAGAACTTTCATATATGGAACTCTATATCTAACTCGATTATTTTGTGCCGTTACATAGTACCGTTATGTGGACAAAATTAATATACCCTTGTACTAGTACTAGTACGCTGGGTATAAAAATGTATAGTAACTCATCAATTGAGAACGGCTCGACCGATTTCACTAATTTTTTCTTAATTGTATTTGTTTGTGCCCCGAGAAGGTTCTTCAGAAAGAAAAAGTTAAAAAAGTTTCTGGAATCCTGAGATATTGACCAAAATGTGGACCAGGGGTGACTCCGAATGTATTTTAACAATAAGCGTATCAAATTAAAGGTGTTGATGAGAGTTTTCACAAGGAAAAGTTTTCAGGTTCATCTGCGAACCCGTTTCCTTGAAATTTACCACTAGGGGGACCAAGGCTGACCCAAGAATAAGCTCATATAATATAGCTATCATATCAAAAGTGTTGATGACTGTGTCCGCTTAGAGTGAATTTTAGATTCATCTGAATTCAAGAAAAAAATTATTATACAAAAGCTTTTTCATAGAGCTGTTTGCCTTATCTATATATAACTAGTAAGGAAGTCTAAGTTCGGGTGTAACCGAACATTAAATACCTAGTAGTGATCTGTTTTGGTATCCTAATTTACTCAGGTCCATTTTAATACATACCTGAAAATTTGTTATAAAGGCAACTGATTGTTTTCGATAAAAACACTTCTGTTGTGAGTGGTAAATTAAATTATTTCTAAATAACAAAATATAAATACCTTTCCTCATGTTCATGAAAGGTATGAAAATAAAAAAAATTAATAAAAAAAAGGCAGTAGGGTGGTAACTACTTGCCCGTAAATCTTGCTTGTTTGTTATTCGATTTGCGTAATTTTTGGCAGGAGTATACTACATACTATTGGGAACCCTCTCACAAAATTTCATTGAAATACATTTTTGAAATTCCAAGCAATCGCTTTTGAAAATAGCAGAGCTTTTATGCTAAAAAGTGGGCGGCGCCATGCCTACTTCACCAAAATCCACAAAATTTTTGTACAGTTCAGTTTTGCTTAAAAGGCTTATTATGTGTGTAAAATCTTATTTATATAACTTATACAATTATTGAAATATCGCGATTTTAAGTTTACGAAGAAATTTTTTAGAACTGTGTTCAAAAAGTGGGCGTGTCCGTTCTCCGATTTTGTTTATTTTTACAGCAAAGAGTAAGCTTTATATGCTGAACACTTTCTCTAAATATCGTTTCAATAAGTCAATTTTTACCGGAGTTATGGCATGGAAAGTTTTGTGGAATAATCCCCCATAAAGGGGCGGGGCCACGCCCATTTTCCAAAAATTTTGTGCTTTCGACTTTCTTTGCCCACGAACACTTCAGAGGTGAAATAGAAATTATATACAGCTAGTTTAAGCAAAGTTATAGCATATTCAATATATCTATGATCCTTTTCAAAATCTTTCGTATAAAATTGGGCGTGGACCTAACCCGATTTCGCTAATTTTTTTTCGAAATATTGCCTGTATTAATATATATATGTGTGCTGAATTTTATTTTGCTATCTTGAGCGGTTTTTGATTTATGATTAATAATATTTCCAAATTTGACTATATCAAAAGTGGGCGGTGCCACGCCCCTTTTTAAAAATTTCTTCAAAAATGTATTTGTTGCCTTAACGCTAAAGTGCACACCAAATATTATCCTTATAGGTGTATTATGTACTGAATAATCACTCTTTTTGTATTTTCCAAAATATTATATATATAGAAAGAGGGCGTGGCTTTTAACCGATTTTGCCTATTTTCAATAGCGCTCGGAGATAAGTGAAAAGGAACCTACATACCAAATTTCCTTGAGATATCTCAAGATTTACTCAAGTTATCGTGTTTACAGACGGACGGACGTACGGACGGACGGACGGACGGACATGGCTCAATCAATTTCTCTTTTCCTCCTGAACATTTTGATATATATAAGTCAATATTTATCTCGATTCGTTTATGTCGTTACATACTACCGTTAGGCGAATGAAATTAATATACCTTGTGTGCGAAGCACTACTAGGTATAAAAAGGCAGTAGGGTGTTAACTACTTGCCCGTAAATCTTGCTTGTTTGTTATTCGATTTGCGTAATTTTTGGGAGGAGTATACTAAATACTATTGGGAACCCTCTCACAAAATTTCATTGAAATACATTCTTGAAATTCCAAGCAATCGCTTTTGAAAATAGCAGAGCTTTTATGCTAAAAAGTGGGCGGCGCCACGCCTACTTCACCAAAAGCAACAAAATTTTTGTACAGTTCAGTTTTGCTTAAAAGGCTTATTATGTGTGTAAAATCTTATTTATATAACTTATACAAATATTGAAATATCGCGATTTTAAGTTTACGAAGAAATTTTTTAGAACTGTGTTCAAAAAGTGGGCGTGTCCGTTCTCCGATTTTGTTTATTTTTACAGCAAAGAGTAAGCTTTATATGCTGAACACTCTCTCTAAATATCGTTTCAATAAGTCAATTTTTACCGGAGTTATGGCATGGAAAGTTTTGTGGAATAATCCCCCATAAAGGGGCGGGGCCACGCCCATTTTCCAAAAATTTTGTGCTTTCGACTTTCTTTGCCCACGAACACTTCAGAGGTGAAATAGAAATTATATACAGCTAGTTTAAGCAAAGTTATAGCATATTCAATATATCTATGATCCTTTTCAAAATCTTTCGTATAAAATTGGGCGTGGACCTAACCCGATTTCGCTAATTTTTTTTCGAAATATTGCCTGTATTAATATTTACATGTGTGCTGAATTTTATTTTGCTATCTTGAGCGGTTTTTGATTTATGATTAATAATATTTCCAAATTTGACTATATCAAAAGTGGGCGGTGCCACGCCCCTTTTTAAAAATTTCTTCAAAAATGTATTTGTTGCCTTAACGCTAAAGTGCACACCAAATATTATCCTTATAGGTGTATTATGTACTGAATAATCACTTTTTTGTATTTTCCAAAATATTATATATATAGAAAGAGGGCGTGGCTTTACACCGATTTTGCCTATTTTCAATAGCGCTCGGAGATAAGTGAAAAGGAACCTACATACCAAATTTCATTGAGATATCTCAAGATTTACTCAAGTTATCGTGTTTACAGACGGACGGACGGACGGACGGACGGACATGGCTCAATCAATTTCTCTTTTCCTCCTGAACATTTTGATATATATAAGTCAATATTTATCTCGATTAGTTTATGCCGTTACATACTACCGTTAGGCGAATGAAATTAATATACCTTGTGTGCGAAGCACTACTAGGTATAAAAAGGCAGTAGGGTGTTAACTACTTGTCCGTATATTTTGCGTGTTTGCTATCCGATTTGCGTAATTTTTGGCAGGAGTATACTATATACTATTAAGAAGCATCTCACTAACTTTCATTGAAATACCTTCTTGAAATTTCAAGCAATCGCTTTTGAAAATAGCAGAGCTTTTATGCTAAAAAGTGGGCGGCGCCACGCCTACTTCACCAAAATCCACAAAATTTTTTTAGAGTTTAGTTTTGTTTAAAAAGCCTATTATGTGTGTAAAATCTTATTTATATAACGTATACAATTATGGAAATATCGCGATGTTAATTTTACGAAGAAGTTTTTTAGAACTATGTTCAAAAAGTGGGCGTGTCCATTTACCGATTTTGTTTATTTTTTCAACAAAGAGTTAGCTTTATATGTTGAACAATTTCTCTAAATATCGTTTCAATAAGTCAGTTTTTACCGGAGTTATGGCATGGAAAGTTTTGTGGAATAATCCCCCATAAAGGGGCGGGGCCACGCCCATTTTCCAAAAATTTGGTGCTTTCGACTTTCTTTGCCCACGAACACTTTAGGGGTGAAATAGAAATGATATACAGCTAGTTTAAGCAAAGTTATAGCATATTCAATATATCCATGATCCTTTTCAAAATCTTCTTTTTTCGAAATATTGCCTGTATTAATATAAATATGTGTGCTGAATTTTATTTGGCTATCTTGAGCGGTTTTTGATTTATGATTAATAATATTTCCAAATTTGACTTAATCAAAAGTGGGCGGTGCCACGCCCTTTTTTAAAAATTTCTTCAGAAATTTATTTTTTGCCTTAACGCTAAGGTACACACCAAATTTTATCCTTATAGGTGTATTATGTACTGAATAATCAGTCTTTTTGTATTTTCGAAAATATTATATATATAGAAAGTGGGCGTGGCTTTTAACCGATTTTGCCTATTTTCAATAGCGTTCAGAGATAAGTAAAAAGGAACCTGCATACCAAGTTTCATTGAGATATCTCAAGATTTACTCAAGTTATCGTGTTTACAGACGGACGGACGGACGGATGGACGGACATGGCTCAATCAATTTCTCTTTTCCTCCTGAACATTTTGATATATATAAGTCAATATCTATCTCGATTCGTTTATGCCGTTACATACTACCGTTAGGCGAATGAAGTTAATATACCTTGTGTGCGAAGCACTACTAGGTATAAAAAGGCAGTAGGGTGTTACGACGCCGTATTCGAGGTATTTCCCAAAATATGGACCAGGTGTGACCCCAGACGGGTTTTCTACAATATGGGTATCAAATAAAAGGTATTGATGAGTATTTAAAAAAGAGGTGATTTTCAAGACCCTATGCGACCCGTTTTCCGATATATCTACCAAAATGTGGACCAGGGGTGACCTTAGAAGGATTTTATACGATATGGGTGTCGAATAAAAGGTGTTGATGAGTGTTTAAAAAAGAGGTGATTTTCAGGACCCTATGCTACCCCTCTTACGAGATATCCAAAAATGAGGACCAGGGGTGACCCTGGTATAATATAAAAATAAGTCGGAAAGCAGGAAAATAATGGAAGTCAAGTTTCACATACATCGCCATTAATTTTATGTGACATTTTTTCTTGTGCGCACGTTCTTTCAAACGCAAATTTAAACCGGTATTGTGTTCACTGTGAAATTGAAAAATGTATAGTAACTCATCAATTGAGAACGGCTGGACCGATTTCACAAATTTTTTTTTGATTGTATTTGTTTGTGCCCCGAGAAGGTTCTTCAGAAAGAAAAAGTAAAAAAAGTTTCTGGAATCCTGAGATATTGACCGAAATGTGGACCAGGGGTGACCCCAAATGTATTTTAACAATATGCGTATCAAATTAAAGGTGTTGATGAGAGTTTTCACAAAGAACAATTTTCAGGTTCATCTGCGAACCCGTTTCCAAGATATTGCCCATTAGGTGGACCAAGGCTGACCCAAGAATATGCTCATACAATATAGCTATCATACCAAAAGTGTTGATGACTGTGTCCGCTTAGAGTGAATTTTAGATCCATCTGAATTCAAGAAAAATATTATCATACAAAAGCTTTTTCATAGAGCTGTTTGCCTTATCTATATATATAAAATTCAAATTATGTAAATAGGTATAGATCGACTTGCGTCCTAAACTTATAAACCGATCGTAACCAAATTTTACACACCCACTGTACATCTTCCAGGGATGGTCACAGGCTAAAAAATATTTTGATATATATAGGGGGTGTGCCACCTCCCATACAAATTGAATTTTCCATTGTCCGTATCTCTGGAAGTATTTATGTTAGACCATTGAAACTCGGTAAGGGGTTATATGGGATCGATCCCTACCACCTCCAAAATCGGACCACAAACAAAAAAGATATACTAATTTTTAGGGAGGAACCTATGAAATTTTTTTTCTTAAATAAATTTAAATAAATATTTATGTATGTGGGTATCAGCATATCTATCTATATATAAAAATGGAGCCTATTTTCCTTGCTGACGCTATAACTCCAGAACGGCAGGACCGAATTAAACGAAATTTTGCACGTAGTTTTTGATTGAGCCCGACATGGTTTATGGCTAAAAAAAAGTATAAGAAACCGGGAAGGTTTTGGAGATATTCCACAAAGTGTGCACCAGGGGTGACTCCAGAAAGTGTTTGTACGATATGGGTATCAAATGAAAGCTATTGATGAGTGTTCTAACATGGAGTGGTTTTGAGTCCCATATGGGGTCCCGTTTCCGAAATATTGACCCAAATGTGGACCAGGGGTGACTCCAGAAAGTGTTTGTACGATATGAGTATCAAATGAAAATTATTGATGAGTGTTCTAACATGGAGTGGTTTTGAGTCCCATATGGGGTCCCCTTTCCGAGATATTGACCCAAATGTGGACCAGGGGTGACTCCAGAAAGTGTTTGTACGATATAGGTATCAAATGAAAAGTATTGATGAGTGTTCTAACACCGAGTGGTTTTGAGTCCCATGTGGGGTCCCGTTTCCGAGATATTGACCCAAATGTGGACCAGAGGTGACTCCAGAAAGTGTTTGTATGATATGGGTATGAAATGAAAGGTGTTGACGAGCGCTTGAACATAGTGTAGTTATTATTCCCATATAAGACCCCGTATTCGAGGTATTTCCCAAAATATGGACCAGGTGTGACCCCAGACGGTTTGTCTACAATATGGGTATCAAATAAAAGGTATTGATGAGTATTTAAAAAAGGGGTGATTTTCAAGACCCTATGCGACCCGTTTTCCGAGATATCTACCAAAATGTGGACCATTGGTGACCTTAGAAGGTGTTTATACGATATGGGTGTCGAATAAAAGGTGTTGATGAGTGTTTAAAAAAGAGGTGATTTTCAGGACCCTATGCTACCCCGCTTATGAGATATCCAAAAATGAGGACCAGGGGTGGATGTCGAATAAAAGGTGATGAGTGTTTAAAAAAGAGGTGATTTTCAGGACCCTATGCTACCCCGCTTATGAGATATCCAAAAATGAGGACCAGGGGTGACCCTGGTATAACATAAAAATAAGTCGCAAAGCAGGAAAATATTGGAAGTAATTTTTCACATACATCGCCATTAATTTTATGTGACATTTTTTCTGAAATTGAAAAATTTATAGTAACTCATCAATTGAGAACGGCTGGACCGATTTCACTAATTTTTTTTTTGTATTTGTTTGTGCCCCGAGAAGGTTCTTCAGAAAGAAAAAGTTAAAAAAGTTAAAAGGAATCCTGAGATATTGACCGAAATGTGGACCAGGGGTGACCCCAAATGTATTTTAACAATATGCGTATCAAATTAAAGGTGTTGATGAGAGTTTTCACAAGCAACAGTTTTCAGGTTCATCTGCGAACCCGGGTCCAAGATATTGACCATTAGGTGGACCAAGGCTGACCCAAGAATAAGCTCATATAATATAGCTATCATATCAAAAGTGTTGATGACTGTGTCCACTTAGAGGGAATTTTAGATTCATCTGAATTCAAGAAAAAATTTATTATACAAAAGCTTTTTCATAGAGCTGTTTGCCTTATCTATATCTATATATATAAAATTCAAATTATGTAAATAGGTATAGATCGACTTGCGTCCTAAACTTATAAACCCATCGTAACCAAATTTTGCACACCCACTGTACATCTTCCAGGGATGGTCACAGGCTAAAAAATATTTTGATATATATAGGGGGCGTGGCACCTCCCATACAAATGGAATTTTCCATTGTCCGTATCTCTGGAAGTATTTATGTTAAACCATTGAAACTCGGTAAGGGGTTATATGGGATCGATCCCTACCACCCCCAAAAAAACTGGGGATAACGACAAAGTGGGCGTGGCACCTCCCATACGAATGAAATACTTCTTAGTCGATATCTCTGGAAGTATTTAGGTTAGACCACTGAAATTTGGTGAGAGATTATATGAGATCGATCCCTACCACCTCCAAAAAAAACTGGGGATAACGAAAAAGGGGGCGTGGCACCTCCCATACCAATGAAATACTTCTTAGTCGATATCTCTGGAAGTATTTTTGTTAGATCATTGAAACTCGATAAGGGGTTATATGGGATCGATCCCTACCACCTCCAAAAAAACTGTGGATAACGACAAAGTGGGCGTGGCACCTCCCATACGAATGAAATACTTCTTAGTCGATATCTCTGGAAGTATTTAGGTTAGACCACTGAAATTTGGTGAGAGATTATATGAGATCGATCCCTACCACCTCCAAAAACAACTGGGTATAACGAAAAAGTGGGCGTGGCACCTCCCATACGAATGAAATACTTCTTAGTCGATATCTCTGGAAGTATTTAGGTTAGACCACTGAAATTTGGTGAGAGATTATATGAGATTGATCCCTACCACCTCCAAAAAAAAAATGGGGATAACGAAAAAGGGGCGTGGCACCTCCCATACGAATGAAATATTTCTTAGTCGATATCTCTTGAAGTATTTTTGTTAGATCATTGAAACTCGGTAAGTATAAGAAACCGGGAAGGTTTTGGAGATATTCCACAAAGTGTGCACCAGGGGTGACTCCAGAAAGTGTTTGTACGATATGGGTATCAAATGAAAGCTATTGATGAGTGTTCTAACATGGAGTGGTTTTGAGTCCCATATGGGGTCCCGTTTCCGAAATATTGACCCAAATGTGGACCAGGGGTGACTCCAGAAAGTGTTTGTACGATATGAGTATCAAATGAAAATTATTGATGAGTGTTCTAACATGGAGTGGTTTTGAGTCCCATATGGGGTCCCCTTTCCGAGATATTGACCCAAATGTGGACCAGGGGTGACTCCAGAAAGTGTTTGTACGATATAGGTATCAAATGAAAAGTATTGATGAGTGTTCTAACACCGAGTGGTTTTGAGTCCCATGTGGGGTCCCGTTTCCGAGATATTGACCCAAATGTGGACCAGAGGTGACTCCAGAAAGTGTTTGTATGATATGGGTATGAAATGAAAGGTGTTGACGAGCGCTTGAACATAGTGTAGTTATTAGTCCCATATAAGACCCCGTATTCGAGGTATTTCCCAAAATATGGACCAGGTGTGACCCCAGACGGTTTGTCTACAATATGGGTATCAAATAAAAGGTATTGATGAGTATTTAAAAAAGGGGTGATTTTCAAGACCCTATGCGACCCGTTTTCCGAGATATCTACCAAAATGTGGACCATTGGTGACCTTAGAAGGTGTTTATACGATATGGGTGTCGAATAAAAGGTGTTGATGAGTGTTTAAAAAAGAGGTGATTTTCAGGACCCTATGCTACCCCGCTTATGAGATATCCAAAAATGAGGACCAGGGGTGGATGTCGAATAAAAGGTGATGAGTGTTTAAAAAAGAGGTGATTTTCAGGACCCTATGCTACCCCGCTTATGAGATATCCAAAAATGAGGACCAGGGGTGACCCTGGTATAACATAAAAATAAGTCGCAAAG
Source organism: Sphenella marginata (assembly GCA_951509765.1). Classification (NCBI taxonomy): domain Eukaryota; kingdom Metazoa; phylum Arthropoda; class Insecta; order Diptera; family Tephritidae; genus Sphenella; species Sphenella marginata. The sequence continues at coordinate 17,362,966 of OX608078.1, forward strand.
CAGGAAAATATTGGAAGTAATTTTTCACATACATCGCCATTAATTTTATGTGACATTTTTTCTGAAATTGAAAAATTTATAGTAACTCATCAATTGAGAACGGCTGGACCGATTTCACTAATTTTTTTTTTGTATTTGTTTGTGCCCCGAGAAGGTTCTTCAGAAAGAAAAAGTTAAAAAAGTTAAAAGGAATCCTGAGATATTGACCGAAATGTGGACCAGGGGTGACCCCAAATGTATTTTAACAATATGCGTATCAAATTAAAGGTGTTGATGAGAGTTTTCACAAGCAACAGTTTTCAGGTTCATCTGCGAACCCGGGTCCAAGATATTGACCATTAGGTGGACCAAGGCTGACCCAAGAATAAGCTCATATAATATAGCTATCATATCAAAAGTGTTGATGACTGTGTCCACTTAGAGGGAATTTTAGATTCATCTGAATTCAAGAAAAAATTTATTATACAAAAGCTTTTTCATAGAGCTGTTTGCCTTATCTATATCTATATATATAAAATTCAAATTATGTAAATAGGTATAGATCGACTTGCGTCCTAAACTTATAAACCCATCGTAACCAAATTTTGCACACCCACTGTACATCTTCCAGGGATGGTCACAGGCTAAAAAATATTTTGATATATATAGGGGGCGTGGCACCTCCCATACAAATGGAATTTTCCATTGTCCGTATCTCTGGAAGTATTTATGTTAAACCATTGAAACTCGGTAAGGGGTTATATGGGATCGATCCCTACCACCCCCAAAAAAACTGGGGATAACGACAAAGTGGGCGTGGCACCTCCCATACGAATGAAATACTTCTTAGTCGATATCTCTGGAAGTATTTAGGTTAGACCACTGAAATTTGGTGAGAGATTATATGAGATCGATCCCTACCACCTCCAAAAAAAACTGGGGATAACGAAAAAGGGGGCGTGGCACCTCCCATACCAATGAAATACTTCTTAGTCGATATCTCTGGAAGTATTTTTGTTAGATCATTGAAACTCGATAAGGGGTTATATGGGATCGATCCCTACCACCTCCAAAAAAACTGTGGATAACGACAAAGTGGGGGTGGCACCTCCCATACGAATGAAATACTTCTTAGTCGATATCTCTGGAAGTATTTAGGTTAGACCACTGAAATTTGGTGAGAGATTATATGAGATCGATCCCTACCACCTCCAAAAACAACTGGGTATAACGAAAAAGTGGGCGTGGCACCTCCCATACGAATGAAATACTTCTTAGTCGATATCTCTGGAAGTATTTAGGTTAGACCACTGAAATTTGGTGAGAGATTATATGAGATTGATCCCTACCACCTCCAAAAAAAAAATGGGGATAACGAAAAAGGGGCGTGGCACCTCCCATACGAATGAAATATTTCTTAGTCGATATCTCTTGAAGTATTTTTGTTAGATCATTGAAACTCGGTAAGGGGTTATATGGAATCGATCCCTACCACCTCCAAAACAACTGGGTGTAACGAAAAAGTATGCGTGGCACCTCCCATACAAATGGAATTTTTCATTGTCCGTATCTATCTAAGTATTCGGGTTACACCACTGAAATTTGGTGAGGGGTTATACGAGATCGATCCCTCCCACCTCCAGAAAAAACTGGGGATAACGACAAAGTGGGCGTGGCACCTCCCATACTGCCGAACTTCGACAATCGAATTCTTATCTACAATGTTGAAAAAGGACTTCGTAGTGCGGGCAAGACCGCGGGTATAGGTAAAGTTTTATCGGTAAGTAAACAGTCCAGCAATCTAAAGGCTGATTTACACGAGTTAAGCGAAATATCAATTTTATTTTTAAAAAATGCTTTAAAAACTACGCCATGCTTAGATAATAATGCCGGTTTAGTTACATAAAAATTACAATCAAAAAGTATGCGATTACGTAAGTTAAAATAGTTTAATTTTGTAATTAAATATGAAGCAATCCAAATTAACAAAATAGCAAACACACATATCAAATTGAAGTGCAAGTTTAACTAGCGGAAAATATTGACAGTGTACACCACAAGTTATAAAATCATCGTTTAATCGCCATCACTGTTAATATGTAAACAAAAAACAGCTGATGCATTTAATTGTAATGTCTGTATTCGCAAAAAGCTTTTAGAAGTGCAATCTTATAATTTACAATTAATAAAATATAATAATAAGCAATTCACCACTTATAATTAAGTTCACTTTCAAAAGTTTAAAAAGGTGGTAAGAGTAATTATTTATGTGAAGAAATTATGGTTCTACTGTGATTTATATATTTGGTGATACAACTTTTCAAAGGATCTAGGAAAATGTATTAAATTGGATTAAAAAATCTATAGAATCATATATTTTGGTTTATAAAAACTGAATATATATTATTGTTTTGTAATGTAGTTTTTTTATTTAGTGAAATGCCTTCCCGTAAAAGGCCGCGTCTCAGCCGTCATAGTCAGAAGGCAGCAAACAGTCGTGTAAATAGAGCAAATGAGTCAGAGGAAGCGCATGAGAGTCGTTTAGCTTCACTTCGCTTAAGTCAGATGAGAATGGCAGTATCAACGGTTTGTGTGAGAAATAATACCTTAAAAAGAGAAGCGTTTGACTATAAACCAGATGCTGAATATCAGTATCATCCTCAAGTAACAATAGGCAAAATGAGCATAGTCTGCAATTTTTGCCAAGCACGAAAGTTTAAAACTGAGCCGCCTGGAATTTGCTGCTCTAGCGGAAAGGTCCACCTCCCTCCTTTACCTGAACCCCCAAATTTGCTATTATCACTTACGTCAGGAGATACCAATGATTCAAAACTATTTCTACAAAATATCCGTAAGTATAACTCCTGCTTCCAAATGACATCATTTGGAGCGACAAAAGTAGTTCAAGAAGCCGGGTTTATGCCCACGTTCAAGATTCAAGGGCAGGTATACCATCAAGCTGGTTCCTTGCTCCCTATTGCAAATGAGGCTCCGAAGTTTATGCAAATTTATTTTATGGGAAATAATGAAATGGAGATTAACCAAAGGTGTTCGGCAGTTTCAGGCGTGGACCGAGTTATAATATCCCAATTACAGACTATGCTTCATGAACAAAATGCTTTAGTTAAACTTTTTACAACATCGATAGAATCAATGCCGACGGATGAGTATAGTTTAATTATTAAAGCTGATAAGACACCTGTGGGTGAGCATGAACGACGGTATAATGCACCTACTTCTAATGAGGTAGCTATTGTAATGGTTGGTAATGAATTTGGTAGTCGCGACATCATTTTACATAAACGATGCAATTCTTTACAACGTATTTCGGAAAAGCATCGCTCATATGATGCATTGCAATATCCCATACTATTTCCCGGTGGTGAGGATACGTATCATTTTCATATCTACCAAATTAACCCTGCCACTGGCATAGCAACCAATAAAAAAATTTCGGCGATGAGTTATTATTCTTACCGAATAATGGTTCGAACAGAAATGAACTACTTGCTTAGATGTAATCGACTATTCCAACAATTTATCGTAGATATGTATGCGAAAATAGAAAGCGAAAGGCTTTTATTTCTTCGACTTAATCAAACTAAGCTTAGGGCAGATGACTACATTCATTTAAGAGATGCTATCGCTAATGATGGCGCAGTACAAGACATAGGGCAAAAAGTTATATTACCTGCAACATTTACTGGAAGCCCGAGGCATATGCACGAATACACTCAGGATGCAATGACATATGTTCGTAACTACGGGAGACCAGATCTGTTTGTTACTTTTACATGTAATCCGAATTGGCAGGAAATAAAAGCATATCTTTTACCAGGACAATCACCACATGACAGACCGGATTTGACAGCAAGAATATTTAAACAAAAACTTATAAAAATGATGAATGTTATGACTAAGAGTCAAATTTTTGGGGAGGTGCGTTGTCATATGTACACAATCGAATGGCAAAAGAGAGGACTTCCACACTCTCATATTTTAATTTGGTTAAAAGACAAAGTGCATTCGGATTCCATTGATAAAATTATATCTGCTGAACTTCCGAATCCCCAAACCGACCCAGTTCTCTATGATATCGTTAGCTCTAATATGATCCACGGCCCATGCGGAGCATTTAACCATACAGCGCCATGTATGAAGGAAGGTAAATGCTCCAAAAAGTATCCAAGAGACTTCAGGAAAGAAACTGAAACCGGATGTGATGGTTATCCTGCATACAGGAGACGTCAACCTGAAGATGGAGGCTTCAAAGCAACCGTTAAAATAAAAAACGTTAACGTTGAGGTTGACAATAGGTGGGTTGTACCATATTCGCCCCTCTTATCAAAAATGTTTCAAGCCCATATCAACGTAGAGTATTGCAACTCGATAAAATCAATAAAATATGTTTGTAAATATGTGAATAAGGGCAGCGACATGGCAGTTCTCGAAATCACTAACGCTAATGAAGAAATAACGCAATTCCAAATGGGACGATACTCGGCTTTTCCATCCACGAGAGGTATCCACCAGTTGTTCACCTGTCAGTTCACCTTGAGAATGGTCAGCGTGTGTACTTTACCGAAGCGAACGCGTTGGTACGAGCTTTAAGTCCACCCGACACTACATTGACTGCTTTTTTCAAGTTGTGTCAGCATGACAGTTTTGCCAGAACATTGCTGTATGTAGAAGCTCCTAAGTTTTATACCTGGAATTCCTCCAAAAAAGAATTCATAAAGAGAAAACAAGGCGCAATTGTGTCCGGTACAGAAGCTCGCCAAGGAGACTCTTTAGGACGTGTTTATACAATCCACCCAAGTAACGCTGAGTGCTTCTACCTAAGGCTATTACTACACAAAGTTAAAGGTCCGGTGTCCTTTCAAGCTTTGCGAACTGTGGATGGGGTATTATGTTCCACGTATCGACAAGCTTGCCAACATTTGGGTCTACTGGAAAACGACAATCACTGGGAAATTACATTATCTGAAGCTGGACTTTCATGCCTTCCTTCGCAGCTTCGCAGATTATTGGCAATAATATTAACAACCTGCTCGCCATCAGACCCTAAAGCACTATGGGAACATCACAAAGATAACCTTAGTGAAGACTACATGAGAGCAGCACAAGCTGCTAACGATAATACAAACCTGAACTGATCTATGCAAATTTACAACCAAGCGCTAATCGACATAGAAAATATATGTATTTCAATTAATAGCAAATCCTTAAATCATTTGGGATTACTTTCTCCCGTTCGAAACAGAATCGATTTGGCCGACAAAGATATCTCCCGGGAGATGAATTACGATGTCGAGGCTCTTCGTACTTTTATAAGCAAAAGCAAACCTCTATTGGTTACGGATCAAAAAGTCGCATACGAAACTATTCAAAGAATGATTATTGAAAACAAGGGAGGATTGATTTTTTTGGATGCGCCTGGAGGAACCGGCAAAACATTTCTGCTTAATTTGATATTGGCTGATGTAAGAGAAAAGAAAGAAATAGCTGTGGCAGTTGCCTCTTCAGGAATAGCGACTACCCTTTTGTGTGGCGGACGAACAGCTCACTCAGCTTTTAAGTTACCATTGTCTATGCAAATATTTGACACACCGATGTGCAATATAAGCAAAAACTCAGGTCAAGGTAGGGTTCTAAAGACATGTAAGCTAATCGTGTGGGATGAGTGTACAATGGCCCATAAAAAGTTGCTGGAAGCTTTAGACCGATCTCTGAGAGACTTGAGAGGTAATGATCATGCCATGGGTGGTGCCTTACTTTTACTGGCAGGGGATTTTAGACAAATTCTTCCAGTTATTCCGAAAGGAACCGCCGCAGATGAAGTGAATGCCTGCTTAAAATCGTCATACCTATGGGACTACGTACAAAAATTGACTCTTTCTACCAATATGAGAGCGCATTTGGGTGGAGATGCTTCAGCAGAAGTTTTTGCGGAACAACTTCTTAAAATAGGCAATGGAAAAATACCAGTATCTGTACCACCAAATTTAATTTCTTTTCCTCCAGGTTTTTGTCAACTTATGTTATCAGTCGATGCTTTGATAGAAAGTGTATTTCCAAATATTCAAGCCAATCACACAAACTATAGATGGCTTCGAGAAAGGGCCATTTTGGCACCTAAGAATGACGATGTAAATGTCATTAATTCCAAAATTCAAGAAATACTACCAGGAGCTGTCACAACATATCATTCCATTGACACAGTCGTCGAAGAATCCCAGGCTGTTCATTATCCCGTTGAGTTTCTTAACTCCTTGGAACCATCAGGAATTCCTCCTCATCGACTGATGCTTAAAAAGGGGTCCATGATAATTATGCTGCGTAATTTGGATCCTCCACGTTTATGCAATGGCAAGGCTTATCATCACGAAACTTTTACCGAATGTTATAGAAGCTATGGTTTTATCAGGAAATTTTGAAAACCACAAAGTTTTCATACCAAGAATTCCAATGATACCGACTGATATACCTTTCAATTTTAAACGCCTCCAATTTCCTATTAGACTGGCTTTTGCAATGTCCATAAATAAAGCACAAGGACAATCATTAGCTGTAGCAGGAGTCAATCTCACTAACTCATGTTTTACCCATGGCCAATTATATGTAGCCTGCTCCAGAGTTGGCGCACCGAAAAACCTTTTTATTTATACTGAAAATAATATAACAAAAAATGTCGTATATCCGATCGTTTTAAATAATACCTAAACTGACTTAAAAAAGTTAAAGTTGTTTTATTTACATTGCATACTTTTTGATAGAAATGTGGGGTGAAACCCACGGGTATAAGCTAGTCTATATATAAAAATGGAGCCTATTTTCCTTGCTGACGCTATAACTCCAGAACGGCATGACCGAATTAAACGAAATTTTGCACGTAGTTTTTGATTGAGCCCGACATGGTTTATGGCCAAAAAAAAGTATAAGAAACCGGGAAGGTTTTGGAGATATTCCACAAAATGTGGACCAGGGGTGACTCTAGAAAGTGTTTGTACGATATGGGTATCAAATGAAAGCTATTGATGAGTGTTCTAACATGGATTGGTTTTGAGTCCCATATGGGGTCCCGTTTCCGAGATATTAACCCAAATGTGGACCAGGGGTGACTACAGAAAGTGTTTGTACGATATGAGTATCAAATAAAAGGTATTGATGAGTGTTCTAACATGGAGTGGTTTTGAGTCCCATATGGGGTCCCGTTTCCGAGATATTGACCCAAATGTGGACCAGGGGTGACTCCAGAAAGTGTTTGTACGATATGAGTATCAATTGAAAGGTATTGATAAGTGTTCTAACATGGAGTGGTTTTGAGTCCCATATGGGGTCCCGTTTCCGAGATATTGACCCAAATGTGGACCAGAGGTGACTCCAGAAAGTGTTTGTACGATATGGGTATCAAATGAAAGGTGTTGACGAGCGCTTGAACATAGTGTAGTTATTAGTCCCAAATATGGACCAGGTGTGACCCCAGACGGGTTTTCTACAATATGGGTATCAAATAAAAGGTATTTATGAGTATTTAAAAACGAGGTGATTTTCAAGACCCTATGCGACCCGTTTTCTGAGATATCTACCAAAATGTGGACCAGGGGTGACCTTAGAAGGTGTTTATACGATATGGGTGTCGAATAAAAGGTGTTAATGAGTGTGTAAAAAAAGAGGTGATTTTCAGGACCCTATGCTACCCCGCTTACGAGACATCCAAAAATGAGGACCAGGGGTGACCCTGGTATATTATAAAAAAAAGTCGGAAAGCAGGAAAATAATGGAAGTCATTTTTCACATACATCGCAATTAATTTTATGTGACATTTTTTCTTATGCGCACGTTCTTTCAAACGCAAAATTAAAACCGTTATTGTGTTCACTGTGAAATTGAAAAATGTATAGTAACTCATCAATTGAGAACGGCTGGACCGATTTCACTAATTTTTTTTTTTGTATTTGTTTGTGCCCCGAGAAGGTTCTTCAGAAATAAAAAGTTAAAAAAGTTTCTGGAATCCTGAGATATTGACCGAAATGTGGACCAGATACCCCGAATGTATTTTAACAATATGCGTATCAAATTAAAGGTGTTGATGAGGGTTTTCTCAAGGAACAGTTTTCAGGTTCATCAGCGAACCCGTTTCCAAGATATTGACCATTAGGTGGACCAAGGCGGACCCAAGAATAAGCTCATATAATATAGCTATCATATCAAAAGTGTTGATGACTGTGTCCGCTTAGAGTGAATTTTAGATTCATCTGAATCCAGGAAAAAAATTATCATACAAAAGCTTTTTCATAGAGCTGTTTGCCTTATCTATATATATAAAAATGGAGGGAAAAAATGTATAGTAACTCATCAATTGAGAACGGCTGGACCGATTTCACTAATTTATTTTTACTTGTATTTGTTTGTGCCCCGAGAAGGTTCTTCAGAAAGAAAAAGTTAAAAAAGTTTCTGGAATCCCGAGATATTGACCAAAATGTGGACCAGGGGTGACCCCGAATGTATTTTAACAGTATGCGTATCAAATTAAAGGTGTTGATGAGAGTTTTCACAAGGAACAGTTTTCAGGTTCATCAGCGAACCCGTTTCCAAGAAATTGACCATTAGGTGGACCAAGGCTGACCCAAGAATAAGCTCATATAATATAGCTATCATATCAAAAGTGTTGATGACTGTGTCCGCTTAGAGTGAATTTTAGATTCATCTGAATTCAAGAAAAAAATTATTATACAAAAGCTTTTTCATAGAGCTGTTTGCCTTATTCTATATCGTTCCTATCGACGAAAAAGGCCGCAAAGCTGTTTGTCGACGAAGAAAGCCGCAAAACTTTTTTTTGTTTGAAGAAAGACGCATTATAAATATTTTGAGAAAGAAAGACGCATTAAAATCATTTCTAAGAAAGAAAGGCGCATTAAAATCATTTCTAAGTAAGAAAGGCGCATTAAAATAATTTTTAGGAAAGAAAGGCGCTTAAAAATAATTTTTAAGAAAGAAAGGCGCGCTTCGATAACTAGCTGCAATATAAGTTATTCAAAAAACGAAATACTAAATAAAAAAACATACGTATAATGGGTACTTGGGCTGGCCCAATTTTTTTCAATCCAGCACCAAATCCCTTGTGAAGTTTACTGTAAATGTATACAATGCGTCTTTTTTCGTCGAAATAACTGGTTATGCGCCTTTCTTCCTCGAAATATTTTTTAATGCGCCTTTCTTCGTAAAAATATTTTTTAATGCACCTTTGTTCGTCAAAATATTTTTTAATGCGCCTTTTTTCGTCAAAATATTTTTTATGCGCCTTTTTTCGTTGACAATTTGTTGCATGCGCCTTTCTTCGTCGGTAGCGACGATATATAAAAATGGAGCCTATTTTCCTTGCTGACGCTATAACTCCACAACGGCAGGACCGAATTAAACGAAATTTTGCACGTAGTTTTTGATTGAGCCCGACATGGTTTATGGCCAAAAAAAGTATAAGAAACCGGGAAGGTTTTGGAGATATTCCACAAAATGTGGACCAGGGGTGACTCCAGAAAGTGTTTGTACGATATGGGTATCAAATGAAAGCTATTGATGAGTGTTCTAACATGGATTGGTTTTGAGTCCCATATGGGGTCCCGTTTCCAAGATATTAACCCAAATGTGGACCAGGGCTGACTACAGAAAGTGTTTGTACGATATGGGTATCAAATGAAAGGTATTGATGAGTGTTCTAACATGGAGGGGTTTTGAGTCCCATATGGGGTCCCGTTTCCGAGATATTGACCCAAATGTGGACCAGGGGTGACTCCAGAAAGTGTTTGTACGATATGAGTATCAATTGAAAGGTATTGATAAGTGTTCTAACATGGAGTGGTTTTGAGTCCCATATGGGGTCCCGTTTCCGAGATATTGACCCAAATGTGGACCAGAGGTGACTCCAGAAAGTGTTTGTACGATATGGGTATCAAATGAAAGGTGTTGACGAGCGCTTGAACATAGTGTAGTTATTAGTCCCATATAAGACCCCGTATTCGAGGTATTTCCCAAAATATGGACCAGGTGTGACCCCAGACGGGTTTTCTACAATATGGGTATCAAATAAAAGGTATTGATGAGTATTTAAAAAAGAGGTGATTTTCAAGACCCTATGCGACCCGTTTTCCGAGATATCTACCAAAATGTGGACCAGGGGTGACCTTATAAGGTGTTTATACGATATGGGTGTCGAATAAAAGGTGTTAATGAGTGTTTAAAAAAGAGGTGATTTTCAGGACCCTATGCTACCCCGCTTACGAGATATCCAAAAATGAGGACCAGGGGTGACCCTGGTATAATATAAAAAAAAGTCGGAAAGCAGGAAAATAATGGAAGTCATTTTTCACATACATCGCCAATAATTTTATGTGACATTTTTTCTTATGCGCACGTTCTTTCAAACGCAAAATTAAAACCGTTATTGTGTTCACTGTGAAATTGAAAAATGTATAGTAACTCATCAATTGAGAACGGCTGGACCGATTTCACTAATTTTTTTTTTTGTATTTGTTTGTGCCCCGAGAAGGTTCTTCAGAAATAAAAAGTTAAAAAAGTTTCTGGAATCCTGAGATATTGACCGAAATGTGGACCAGATACCCCGAATGTATTTTAACAATACGCGTATCAAATTAAAGGTGTTGATGAGGGTTTTCTCAAGGAACAGTTTTCAGGTTCATCAGCGAACCCGTTTCCAAGATATTGACCATTAGGTGGACCAAGGCGGACCCAAGAATAAGCTCATATAATATAGCTATCAAGAAAAAAATTATTATAGAAAAGCTTTTTAATAGAGCGGTTTGCCTTATCTATGTATATCTATATATAAAAATGGAGCCTATTTTCCTTGCTGACGCTATAACTCCAGAACGGCAGGACCGAATTAAACGAAATTTTGCACGTAGTTTTTGATTGAGCCCGACATAGTTTATGGCCAAAAAAAGTATAAGAAACCGGGAAGGTTTTGGAGATATTCCACAAAATGTGGACCAGGGGTGACTCCAGATATCCAATAGGAGCACCTTTTCTAAAAAAAAGCTGTTTGTGTGTTAGTTCGCTGTCAACCAAATGAATCGATTTAAGTTAAGCGAGCGCTCGGTAGCGGTACTTCGCTTCGTACATACATACATATGTATGTATGTATGACGCTTTAAATAAAAACAAAATTAACATTCATATGTACATATGTACGTTTTCGTGTTGCTGAGGGATAAGTAAAAATCAAATCCATATATGTACATATTTCGTAGTGAACGCATTTTGTGAAACCCCGTTATTCGTATTTTATACAATTGCTTCATTGTTCAAAAATATTTAATTAAAATATATACATATGTACATGTAAGTATTATCACATAATTATATTATTAATTTCTTATTTCATATTAATCAATTCAAAAATGATAGGAAAAAAATGAGAACGGCTGGACAGATTTGACTCAAGTTTTTTTTCAGTTCTTCGTAATTGGTAACGCGGTGTTTCCACCAAACCAAACACCGTGTTTAAAAGGGTTTGGGTTATGTAGAAATGGTTATGTAGAAATGTCAAGTTTTTCTACTGAGAGTTTACCGGAAAATGGGTTTACACCCACTAAATCGGAACGACGATCATAATAAATTGTTTAGTGGGTGTAAACCCATTTTCCGGCAAACTATCAGTGGAAAACTTGACATTTCTACATAACCCAAACCCTTTTAAACACGGTGTTTGGTTTGGTGGAAACATAGCATAAGAGAAGGTTTGTGTGAGGGAAAATTTTGGGAAATATTTCCGGATTTTCAAGATTTATGTAATTTTGGAAAAGTGGGCGGTGCCACGCCCACATTTTTTGTATTCAGTACTTTGTTTGTACTTCCATAATGTCCAAAGTTTATGGTTGATCTGTTTTAAACTTTTCCAATACGTGAAAATCTTCGTGGGGTACGACATACATACATTTGTAAATTTTTTGGAAAAGTGGTCAGTTCTAAGACCACAGCTAAGTAATATTTCAATTCGTTATATCCCTGAATGTATTTTCTTTAGTGACATTTTAACGTTCTTAAATCTTAATCAAAGCACTTAATTTTTTTGTTTGTTATTGCTGTTTATACATATCCAGAGTATTATAGGATTTCCATAAAATCATAATAGTGGCGTTAAGTGGTAGAAATAGGATATAATTAAATAAATACTAACTACACATCTGCTCAGCAGCGCATAATGGTTTGTGTCATAGCCATTGAGTTCAAAAGATTCGTTTTTTAGTTGGACATCCAACAAATTTATTTGTTTATACCAAATACTTTAAATTCGGAAACATTGCATATACTAAAGCACTGCAATAAATGGAATGTTAAAAATTAATACAAAAATAGTTGAAAATGTATTTCTAGGGAAGTCACTGGTCAGGCAGAACAACGTCTGCCGGGTCTGCTAGTCTATATATATAAAAATGGAGGGAAAAAATGTATAGTAACTCATCAATTGAGAACGGCTCGACCGATTTCACTAATTTTTTCTTAATTGTATTTGTTTGTGCCCCGAGAAGGTTCTTCAGAAAGAAAAAGTTAAAAAAGTTTCTGGAATCCTGACATATTGACCAAAATGTGGACCAGGGGTGACTCCGAATGTATTTTAACAATAAGCGTATCAAATTAAAGGTGTTGATGAGAGTTTTCACAAGGAAAAGTTTTCAGGTTCATCTGCGAACCCGTTTCCTTGAAATTTACCATTAGGGGGACCAAGGCTGACCCAAGAATAAGCTCATATAATATAGCTATCATATCAAAAGTGTTGATGACTCTGTCCGCTTAGAGTGAATTTTAGATTCATCTGAATTCAAGAAAAAAATTATTATACAAAAGCTTTTTCATAGAGCTGTTTGCCTTATCTATTTATTAAAATGAATCCCTATTACCCTTGGTCATCGCATCACGCCTGAATGGATAAACTAATTACAAAAGTTAAACTAGGTTATGTCGATTTGCTATTCTTTTTTCAATTCAGTTCGGAGTTTTGGTAAGTTTGAATATATTAACTGACGGTAATTCTTTCATTTAAGTGTCACCTCCTAAAAAAATTGAATGCTTGTCGTGAAATAAAAAAATTAAGAATATTCGACGATTTAATACGATGCTTTAGTGAACATCTAAGAAAGACGAAAATTTAAAACATTCATTATTGATACGCAGGACAACGTCTGCCGGGTCTGCTATCTATATATAAAAATGGAGCCTATTTTCCTTGTTGACGCTATAACTCTAGAACGGCAGGACCGAATTAAACGAAATTTTGCGCGTAGTTTTTGATTGAGCCCGACATGGTTTATGGCCAAAAAAAGTATAAGAAACCGGGAAGGTTTTGGAGATATTCCACAAAATGTGGACCAGGGGTGACTCCAGAAAGTGTTTGTACGATATGGGTATCAAATGAAAGCTATTGATGAGTGTTCTAACATGGATTGGTTTTGAGTCCCATATGGGGTCCCGTTTCCAAGATATTAACCCAAATGTGGACCAGGGCTGACTACAGAAAGTGTTTGTACGATATGGGTATCAAATGAAAGGTATTGATGAGTGTTCTAACATGGAGGGGTTTTGAGTCCCATATGGGGTCCCGTTTCCGAGATATTGACCCAAATGTGGACCAGGGGTGACTCCAGAAAGTGTTTGTACGATATGAGTATCAATTGAAAGGTATTGATAAGTGTTCTAACATGGAGTGGTTTTGAGTCCCATATGGGGTCCCGTTTCCGAGATATTGACCCAAATGTGGACCAGAGGTGACTCCAGAAAGTGTTTGTACGATATGGGTATCAAATGAAAGGTGTTGACGAGCGCTTGAACATAGTGTAGTTATTAGTCCCATATAAGACCCCGTATTCGAGGTATTTCCCAAAATATGGACCAGGTGTGACCCCAGACGGGTTTTCTACAATATGGGTATCAAATAAAAGGTATTGATGAGTATTTAAAAAAGAGGTGATTTTCAAGACCCTATGCGACCCGTTTTCCGAGATATCTACCAAAATGTGGACCAGGGGTGACCTTATAAGGTGTTTATACGATATGGGTGTCGAATAAAAGGTGTTAATGAGTGTTTAAAAAAGAGGTGATTTTCAGGACCCTATGCTACCCCGCTTACGAGATATCCAAAAATGAGGACCAGGGGTGACCCTGGTATAATATAAAAAAAAGTCGGAAAGCAGGAAAATAATGGAAGTCATTTTTCACATACATCGCCAATAATTTTATGTGACATTTTTTCTTATGCGCACGTTCTTTCAAACGCAAAATTAAAACCGTTATTGTGTTCACTGTGAAATTGAAAAATGTATAGTAACTCATCAATTGAGAACGGCTGGACCGATTTCACTAATTTTTTTTTTTGTATTTGTTTGTGCCCCGAGAAGGTTCTTCAGAAATAAAAAGTTAAAAAAGTTTCTGGAATCCTGAGATATTGACCGAAATGTGGACCAGATACCCCGAATGTATTTTAACAATACGAGTATCAAATTAAAGGTGTTGATGAGGGTTTTCTCAAGGAACAGTTTTCAGGTTCATCAGCGAACCCGTTTCCAAGATATTGACCATTAGGTGGACCAAGGCGGACCCAAGAATAAGCTCATATAATATAGCTATCAAGAAAAAAATTATTATAGAAAAGCTTTTTAATAGAGCGGTTTGCCTTATCTATGTATATCTATATATAAAAATGGAGCCTATTTTCCTTGCTGACGCTATAACTCCAGAACGGCAGGACCGAATTAAACGAAATTTTGCACGTAGTTTTTGATTGAGCCCGACATAGTTTATGGCCAAAAAAAGTATAAGAAACCGGGAAGGTTTTGGAGATATTCCACAAAATGTGGACCAGGGGTGACTCCAGATATCCAATAGGAGCACCTTTTCTAAAAAAAAGCTGTTTGTGTGTTAGTTCGCTGTCAACCAAATGAATCGATTTAAGTTAAGCGAGCGCTCGGTAGCGGTACTTCGCTTCGTACATACATACATATGTATGTATGTATGACGCTTTAAATAAAAACAAAATTAACATTCATATGTACATATGTACGTTTTCGTGTTGCTGAGGGATAAGTAAAAATCAAATCCATATATGTACATATTTCGTAGTGAACGCATTTTGTGAAACCCCGTTATTCGTATTTTATACAATTGCTTCATTGTTCAAAAATATTTAATTAAAATATATACATATGTACATGTAAGTATTATCACATAATTATATTATTAATTTCTTATTTCATATTAATCAATTCAAAAATGATAGGAAAAAAATGAGAACGGCTGGACAGATTTGACTCAAGTTTTTTTTCAGTTCTTCGTAATTGGTAACGCGGTGTTTCCACCAAACCAAACGCCGTGTTTAAAAGGGTTTGGGTTATGTAGAAATGTCAAGTTTTTCTACTGAGAGTTTACCGGAAAATGGGTTTACACCCACTAAATCGGAACGACGATCATAATAAATTGTTTAGTGGGTGTAAACCCATTTTCCGGCAAACTATCAGTGGAAAACTTGACATTTCTACATAACCCAAACCCTTTTAAACACGGTGTTTGGTTTGGTGGAAACATAGCATAAGAGAAGGTTTGTGTGAGGGAAAATTTTGGGAAATATTTCCGGATTTTCAAGATTTATGTAATTTTGGAAAAGTGGGCGGTGCCACGCCCACATTTTTTGTATTCAGTACTTTGTTTGTACTTCCATAATGTCCAAAGTTTATGGTTGATCTGTTTTAAACTTTTCCAATACGTGAAAATCTTCGTGGGGTACGACATACATACATTTGTAAATTTTTTGGAAAAGTGGTCAGTTCTAAGACCACAGCTAAGTAATATTTCAATTCGTTATATCCCTGAATGTATTTTCTTTAGTGACATTTTAACGTTCTTAAATCTTAATCAAAGCACTTAATTTTTTTGTTTGTTATTGCTGTTTATACATATCCAGAGTATTATAGGATTTCCATAAAATCATAATAGTGGCGTTAAGTGGTAGAAATAGGATATAATTAAATAAATACTAACTACACATCTGCTCAGCAGCGCATAATGGTTTGTGTCATAGCCATTGAGTTCAAAAGATTCGTTTTTTAGTTGGACATCCAACAAATTTATTTGTTTATACCAAATACTTTAAATTCGGAAACATTGCATATACTAAAGCACTGCAATAAATGGAATGTTAAAAATTAATACAAAAATAGTTGAAAATGTATTTCTAGGGAAGTCACTGGTCAGGCAGAACAACGTCTGCCGGGTCTGCTAGTCTATATATATAAAAATGGAGGGAAAAAATGTATAGTAACTCATCAA
Organism: Sphenella marginata; assembly: GCA_951509765.1. Lineage (NCBI taxonomy): Eukaryota > Metazoa > Arthropoda > Insecta > Diptera > Tephritidae > Sphenella > Sphenella marginata. Next base: position 17,379,283 of record OX608078.1, read on the forward strand.
TTGAGAACGGCTCGACCGATTTCACTAATTTTTTCTTAATTGTATTTGTTTGTGCCCCGAGAAGGTTCTTCAGAAAGAAAAAGTTAAAAAAGTTTCTGGAATCCTGACATATTGACCAAAATGTGGACCAGGGGTGACTCCGAATGTATTTTAACAATAAGCGTATCAAATTAAAGGTGTTGATGAGAGTTTTCACAAGGAAAAGTTTTCAGGTTCATCTGCGAACCCGTTTCCTTGAAATTTACCATTAGGGGGACCAAGGCTGACCCAAGAATAAGCTCATATAATATAGCTATCATATCAAAAGTGTTGATGACTCTGTCCGCTTAGAGTGAATTTTAGATTCATCTGAATTCAAGAAAAAAATTATTATACAAAAGCTTTTTCATAGAGCTGTTTGCCTTATCTATTTATTAAAATGAATCCCTATTTCCCTTGGTCATCGCATCACGCCTGAATGGATAAACTAATTACAAAAGTTAAACTAGGTTATGTCGATTTGCTATTCTTTTTTCAATTCAGTTCGGAGTTTTGGTAAGTTTGAATATATTAACTGACGGTAATTCTTTCATTTAAGTGTCACCTCCTAAAAAAATTGAATGCTTGTCGTGAAATAAAAAAATTAAGAATATTCGACGATTTAATACGATGCTTTAGTGAACATCTAAGAAAGACGAAAATTTAAAACATTCATTATTGATACGCAGGACAACGTCTGCCGGGTCTGCTATCTATATATAAAAATGGAGCCTATTTTCCTTGTTGACGCTATAACTCTAGAACGGCAGGACCGAATTAAACGAAATTTTGCGCGTAGTTTTTGATTGAGCCCGACATGGTTTATGGCCAAAAAAAGTATAAGAAACCGGGAAGGTTTTGGAGATATTCCACAAAATGTGGACCAGGGGTGACTCCAGAAAGTGTTTGTACGATATGGGTATCAAATGAAAGGTGTTGACGAGCGCTTGAACATGGTGTAGTTATTAGTCCCATATAAGACGCCGTATTCGAGGTATTTCCCAAAATATGGACCAGGTGTGACCCCAGACGGGTTTTCTACAATATGGGTATCAAATAAAAGGTATTGATGAGTATTTAAAAAAGAGGTGATTTTCAAGACCCTATGCGACCCGTTTTCCGATATATCTACCAAAATGTGGACCAGGGGTGACCTTAGAAGGATTTTATAAGATATGAGTGTCGAATAAAAGGTGTTGATGAGTGTTTAAAAAAGAGGTGATTTTCAGGACCCTATGCTACCCCTCTTACGAGATATCCAAAAATGAGGACCAGGGGTGACCCTGGTATAATATAAAAATAAGTCGGAAAGCAGGAAAATAATGGAAGTCATTTTTCACATACATCGCCATTAATTTTATGTGACATTTTTTCTTGTGCGCACGTTCTTTCAAACGCAAATTTAAACCGGTATTGTGTTCACTGTGAAATTGAAAAATGTATAGTAACTCATCAATTGAGAACGGCTGGACCGATTTCACAAATTTTTTTTTTATTGTATTTGTTTGTGCCCCGAGAAGGTTCTTCAGAAAGAAAAAGTACAAAAAGTTTCTGGAATCCTGAGATATTGACCGAAATGTGGACCAGGGGTGACCCCAAATGTATTTTAACAATATGCGTATCAAATTAAAGGTGTTGATGAGAGTTTTCACAAAGAACAATTTTCAGGTTCATCTGCGAACCCGTTTCCAATATATTGACCATTAGGTGGACCAAGGCTGACCCAAGAATATGCTCATACAATATAGCTATCATACCAAAAGTGTTGCTGACTGTGTCCGCTTAGAGTGAATTTTAGATTCATCTGAATTCAAGAAAAATATTATCATACAAAAGCTTTTTCATAGAGCTGTTTGCCTTATCTATATATATAAAAATGGAGGGAAAAAATGTATAGTAACGCATCAATTGAGAACGGCTCGACCGATTTCACTAATTTTTTCTTAATTGTATTTGTTTGTGCCCCGAGAAGGTTCTTCAGAGAGAGAAAGTTAAAAAAGTTTCTGGAATCCTGAGATATTGACCAAAATGTGGACCAGGGGTGACTCCGAATGTATTTTAACAATAAGCGTATCAAATTAAAGGTGTTGATGAGAGTTTTCACAAGGAAAAGTTTTCAGGTTCATCTGCGAACCCGTTTCCTTGAAATTTACCATTAGGTGGACCAAGGCTGACCCAAGAATAAGCTCATATAATATAGCTATCATATCAAAAGTGTTGATGACTGTGTCCGCTTAGAGTGAATTTTAGATTCAGCTGAATTCAAGAAAAATATTATCATACAAAAGCTTTTCCATAGAGCTGTTTGCCTTATCTAATATATAAAAATCTCGTGTCACGGTGTTCCACTGCTTAAATCTTTTAAACGGCTTGGTCGATTTTAATGAAATTTTGTACGTATATTTGGGGGGTATGAGAATAGGTTTATAACTATATTTTATATCCCTAGGTGATCAGGGTCTTGAAACCCAATGTGGCCCAGCTGGGACCCTGAAAGGTATTTCTGCGATATGGGTATCAAATGAAAGGTGTTAACACACACTTTTAAGGGAAATTTGTTTCAAGTCCAATGTCCGAACCCGTTTCCGAGATATCGACTAAAATGTGGACCAGGTGTGACCCTAAAAAGTGTTTGCACAATATCTTACCAAATGAAAGGTGTTGATGAGGGTTTTAATAGAAAGTGGTTCAAAGTCCAATATGGGACTCCGTTTTATAGATACCGACCAAAATGTGGACCAGGTGTGACCCTAAAAAGTGTTTGCTCAATATGGGTACCAAATTAAAGCTGCTGATGAGAGTTTTAAAAGTAAGTGGTTCAAAGTCCCATATGGGACCCCATGTCCGAGATATTCCCCAAACTGTGGACCGGGTGTGACTTTAAAAAGTGTTTGCACAATATCTTACCAAATGAAAGGTGTTGATGAGGGTTTTAATAGAAAGTGGTTCAAAGTCCAATATGGGACTCCGTTTTATAGATACCGACCAAAATGTGGACCAGGTGTGACCCTAAAAAGTGTTTGCTCAATATGGGTACCAAATTAAAGCTGCTGATGAGAGTTTTAAAAGGAAGTGGTTCAAAGTCCAATATGGGACCCCATTTCCGAGATATTCCCCAAATTGTGGACCGGGTGTGACTTTAAAAAGTGTTTGCACAATATCTTACCAAATGAAAGGTGTTGATGAGGGTTTTAATAGAAAGTGGTTCAAAGTCCAATATGGGACTCCGTTTTATAGATACCGACCAAAGTGTGGACCAGGTGTGACCCTAAAAAGTGTTTACACAAAATGGGTACCAAATGAAAGGTGTTGATAAGGGTTTTAAAGGGAATTGGTTCAAAGTCCCATATGGGACCCGTTCCGAGATATCGACCAAAATGTGGACCAGGCGTGACTCTAAAAAGTGTTTGCACAATATGGATACCAAATGAAAGGTGTTGATGAGGGTTTTAATAGGAAGTGGTTCAAAGTCCAATATGGGACCCCGTTTCCTAGATATCGACCAAAATGTGGACCAGGTGTGACCCTAGAAAGGGTTTGGACAATAACTATGGATACCAAATGAAAGGTGTTGACTAAGGTTCGTATAAAAGTATAATATATCAAATTTAATGGACACAGAAATGAATCGTGAACTACAGTATGATACTACAGAAATTACATCTATTGTTACTCGCAATGTCCCACTACTAAATGAGGAACAAAAAATTATTTACGAACGCATTATGTTGGCAGTTTCCGCGGAACAAGGTGGGTTCTTTTTTTTTGGATGCACCCGGTGGAACTGGTAAAACTTTCTTAATTTCTGTGATTCTGTCCGAAATAAGATCGAAGAATGGAGTAGCATTAGCAGTGGCATCATCGGGAGGTAGAACAGCGAATTCAGAATTTAAGTTGCCGCTGAATATTCAAAGTAGCCCAGACGCAGTGTGAAATATAAAAAAACAATCGTCAATGGCAAATGTTCTGAGGCAATGCAAAATTATTATTTGGGATGAGTGCACAATGGCGCACAAACATTCCCTGGAGGCATTGAACCGCACACTAAAGAATATTAGAAATAATGACAATCTATTCGGCGGCACACTTTTACCACTTTCGCTTCCTGTTATTCCGCGGTCAACGTGCGCTTATGAGATCAATGCGTGTTTTAAAGCTTCCCCTCTCTGGCGTAATGTTGAAAACTTAAGACTAAAAATAAATATGCGCGTCCAAATGTTGCAAGATCCATCGGATAATGTATTCTCCAAACAATTATTAGATATCGGCGATGGAAAGGTGGAAATGTATGAAAATACTGGGTGCAATTTAGATTCCAAGTAATTTCTGTACAATAGCAGGTTCGCGAAATGATCTAATTGAAAGTATATTTCCCGATATATGAACATAATACAAAAATCGTGCGTGGCTATCAGAGAGGGCAATTTTGGCAGAAAAAATGTAGACTTCGACCACGTAAATTTTAAAATACAGCAGTCGCTGCCCGGTTAATTGGTATCGTTGAAATCTAAAGATACAGTTTGCAACGCTAATGAGTCTGTAAATTCCCCAACGGAGTTTTTGAACTCACTCGATTTACCGGGATTGCCACCACACCTTCTACGTTTAAAAGTTGGTTCTCCTATTATATTACTGAGAAACTTGAACCCACCACGGCTATGTAATGGAACACGATTAGTTCTTAAAAAATTAATGAAAAATATCATTGAAGCAATGATTTTGAGTGGCAAGTTCAGAGGAGAAAATGATAACAACGGAGGTGCAAATTGAATTCAAACGTGTTCAATTTCCAATTAAATTGGCATTCGCGATCACAATTAATAAGTCTCAAGGCCAAACAATGTCTGTTTGCGGCTTAGATTTGGAAACACCATGTTTTTCGCATGGACAATTTTACGTGGCATGTTCTCGCGTAGGAAAGCCATCCAGTCTATTTGTTTTGACTAAAGAAGGATTGACAAAAAATGTCGTACATCAAATTGCTTCGTGATTAGTACCTACTCATTTAACTTTCTAAAAATATAATTTTGTAATTAGAATTTTTCGATTTTAATCTTAGTATTGTGTTTCAAGTGAAAAAAGTTCTTAGAGTCAAATTAAAAATCCCACACGATGATAAAAATGTGTTGCCATTTAGTGCCATTATCTTAAGTAAACTTTAAAATTTATCTACCCGATAAATAAAATTTTCATACAAAATGTTTTTTATTTTAATTTAATAATTAAATTATAAGATATCAATCAATTTATATAACCATAATTTTTTACAGAAATACAATGATCTCAGGTTCATAATGATCCTAGGTATACAATAACAAAAAAACAAAGGCAAAACAACGCTTGCCGGGCTCACCTAGTCTATATATAAAAATGGAGCCTATTTTCCTTGCTGACGCTATAACTCCAGAACGGTAGGACCGAATTAAACGAAATTTTGCGCGTAGTTTTTGATTGAGCCCGACATGGTTTATGGCCAAAAAAAGTATAAGAAAACGGGAAGGTTTTGGAGATATTCCACAAAATGTGGACCAGGGGTGACTCCAGAAAGTGTTTGTACGATATGGGTATCAAATGAAAGGTGTTGACGAGCGCTTGAACATGGTGTAGTTATTAGTCCCATATAAGACGCCGTGTTCGAGGTATTTCCCAAAATATGGACCAGGTGTGACCCCAGACGGGTTTTCTACAATATGGGTATCAAATAAAAGGTATTGATGAGTATTTAAAAAAGAGGTGATTTTCAAGACCCTATGCGACCCGTTTTCCGAGATATCTACCAAATGAGAGTTTTCACAAGGAAAAGTTTTCAGGTTCATCTGCGAACCCGTTTTCTTGAAATTTACCATTAGGTGGACCAAGGCTGACCCAAGAATAAGCTCATATATATAGCTATCATATCAAAAGTGTTGATGACTGTGTCCGCTTAGAGTGAATTTTAGATTCATTTGAATTCAAGAAAAAAATTATCATACAAAAGCTTTTTCATAGAGCTGTTTGCCTTATCTTATAAATAAAAATGAATGTGTGTCTGTGTGTCTGTGTGTCTGTGTGTCCTTTATGGGCGTCCAAAGTACTCAACCGATTTTTATGAAATTTTCACAGTATATTCTTGGGATCATGGGTTAAAGCATAGGCTATATTAATTTTTGGAAAAGTGGGCGGTGCCACGCCCTCAGGCTGTATAAAATTTCAAATTATCATAGCTATGAATTTCAAATCGTCATAACTATGAACATATTTGGTCTTAATTAATGATTTTTGGATATGTGTGTCCTTTGGTCAAGATTTATACATTTTTCGAAAAGTGGGCGGTGCCACGCCCCCATTTTTGGTGTTTTGTGTGTACTTCAATAATGTCCAAAGTTTATGGTCGATCTCTTTTAAACTTTCAAGATTGGCTAAGAAAATTGTTGTGTACGATTTAGGCTATATCAATTTTTGGAAAAGTAGGCGGTGCCACGCCCACAGGCTATATAAAATTTCAAATCGTCCTAACTATGAACATATTTGGTCTAAATTAATGATTTTTAGATATGTGTGTCCTTTGGTCAAGATTTATACATTTTTCGAAAAGTGGGCGGTGCCACGCCCCCATTTTTGGTGTTTTGTGTGTACTTCAATAATGTCCAAAGTTTATGGTCGATCTCTTTTAAACTTTCAAGATTGGCTAAGAAAATTGTTGTGTACGATTTAGGCTATATCAATTTTTGGAAAAGTAGGCGGTGCCACGCCCCCAGGCTATATAAAATTTAAATTCTTCATAGCTCTGAACATATTTGGTCTAAATTAATGATTTCTGGATATGTGTGTCCTTTGGTCAAGATTTATGTAATTTTGGAAAAGTGGGCGGTGCCACGCCCACATTTTTTGTGTTTTGTTTGTACTTCCATAATGTCCAAAGTTTATGGTCGATCTCTTTTAAACATTCAAGATTGGTTAAGAAAATTGTTGTGTACGATTCAGGCTATATCAATTTTTGGAAAAGTAGGCGGTGCCACGACCCCAGGCTATATAAAATTTAAATTCTTCATAGCTCTGAACATATTTGGTCTAAATTAATGATTTCTGGATATGTGTGTCCTTTGGTCAAGATTTATGTAATTTTGGAAAAGTGGGCGGCGCCACGCCCACATTTTTTGTGTTTTGTTTGTACTTCAATAATGTCCAAAGTTTATGGTCGAGCTCTTTTAAACTTTCAAGATTGGTTCAGAAGATTGTTGTGTATGATTTAGGCTATATCAATTTTTGGAAAAGTAGGCGGTGCCACGCCCCCAGGATATATAAAATTTAAATTTTTCATAGCTCTGAACATATTTGGTCTAAATTAATGATTTCTGGATATGTGTGTCCTTTGGTCAAGATTTATGTAATTTTGGAAAAGTGGGCGGTGCCACGCCCACATTTTTTGTGTTTTGTTTGTACTTCAATAATGTCCAAAGGTTATGGTCGATCTCTTTTAAACTTTCAAGATTGGTTCAGAAGATTGTTGTGTACGATTCAGGCTATATGAACTTTTGGAAAAGTAGCCAGTGCCACGCCCCCAGGCTATATAAAATTTAAATTCTTCATAACTCTGAACATATTAGGTCTAAATTAAAGATTTTTGGATATGTGTGTCCTTTAGTCAAGACGGTGCGACGCCCACATTTTTTGTATTCAGTGCTTTGTTTGTACTTCAATAATGTCCAAAGTTTATGGTTGATCTGTTTTAAACTTTTCCAATACGTTAAAATCTTCGTTGGGTACGACATACATAGGCTACATTTGTAAATTCTTTGGAAAAGTGGGCACTTCCAAGACCACAAGCTAAGTAATATTTCAATTCGTTATATCCCTGAATGTATTTGCTTTAGTGACATTTTAAAGCACTTAATTTTTTTTGTTTGTTATTGCCGTTCATACATATCCAGTGTATTATAGGTAGATATAGGATATAATTAAATAAGTACTAACTATACATCTGCTCAGCAGCGCATAATGGTTTTTGTCATACCCATTGAGTTCAAAAGATCCGTTTTTTGAGTTGGACATCCAAAAAATTTATTTGTTTATACCAAAGACTTTAAAGCCAGAAACATTGTATATCCTAAAGCACTGCAATAAATGGAATGTTAAAGTTAAAGAAAAATATTTGAAAATGTATTTCTAGGGAAGTCACTGGTCAGGCAGAACAACGTCTGCCGGGTCTGCTAGTCTATTTATAAAAATGAATCCCTATTTCCCTTGGTCATCGCATCACGCCTGAATGGATAAACTAATTACAAAAGTTAAACTAGGTTATGTCGATTTGCTATTCTTTTTTCAATTCAGTTCGGAGTTTTGGTAAGTTTGAATATATTAACTGACGGTAATTCTTTCATTTAGGTGTCACCTCCTAAAAAAATTGAATGCGTGTCGTGAAATAAAAAAATTAAGAATATTCGACGATTTAATACGATGCTTTAGTGAACATCTAAGAAAGACGAAAATTTAAAACATTCATTATTGATACGCAGGACAACGTCTGCCGGGTCTGCTATCTATATATAAAAATGGAGCCTATTTTCCTTGCTGACGCTATAACTCCAGAACGGCAGGACCGAATTAAACGAAATTTTGCGCGTAGTTTTTGATTGAGCCCGACATGGTTTATGGCCAAAAAAAGTATAAGAAAACGGGAAGGTTTTGGAGATATTCCACAAAATGTGGACCAGGGGTGACTCCAGAAAGTGTTTGTACGATATGGGTATCAAATGAAAGGTGTTGACGAGCGCTTGAACATGGTATAGTTATTAGTCCCATATAAGACGCCGTATTCGAGGTATTTCCCAAAATATTGACCAGGTGTGACCCCAGACGGGTTTTCTACAATATGGGTATCAAATAAAAGGTATTGATGAGTATTTAAAAAAGAGGTGATTTTCAAGACCCTATGCGACCCGTTTTCCGATATATCTACCAAAATGTTGACCAGAGGTGACCTTAGAAGGGTTTTATACGATATGGGTGTCGAATAAAAGGTGTTGATGAGTGTTTAAAAAAGAGGTGATTTTCAGGACCCTATGCTACCCCTCTTACGAGATGTCCAAAAATGAGGACCAGGGGTGACCCTGGTATAATATAAAAATAAGTCGGAAAGCAGGAAAATAATGGAAGTCATTTTTCACATACATCGCCATTAATTTTATGTGACATTTTTTCTTGTGCGCACGTTCTTTCAAACGCAAATTTAAACCGGTATTGTGTTCACTGTGAAATTGAAAAATGTATAGTAACTCATCAATTGAGAACGGCTGGACCGATTTCACAAATTTTTTTTTATTGTATTTGTTTGTGCCCCGAGAAGGTTCTTCAGAAAGAAAAAGTAAAAAAAGTTTCTGGAATCCTGAGATATTGACCGAAATGTGGCCCAGGGGTGACCCCAAATGTATTTTAACAATATGCGTATCAAATTAAAGGTATTGATGAGAGTTTTCACAAAGAACAATTTTCAGGTTCATCTGCGAACCCGTTTCCAAGATATTGACCATTAGGTGGACCAAGGCTGACCCAAGAATATGCTCATACAATATAGCTATCATACCAAAAGTGTTGATGACTGTGTCTGCTTAGAGTGAATTTTAGATTCATCTGAATTCAAGAAAAATATTATCATACAAAAGCTTTTTCATAGAGCTGTTTGCCTTATCTATATATATAAAAATGGAGGGAAAAAATGTATAGTAACTCATCAATTGAGAACGGCTTGACCGATTTCACTAATTTTTTCTTAATTGTATTTGTTTGTGCCCCAAGAAGGTTCTTCAGAGAGAAAAAGTTAAAAAAGCTTCTGGAATCCTGAGATATTGACCAAAATGTGGACCAGGGGTGACTCCGAATGTATTTTAACAATAAGCGTATCAAATTAAAGGTGTTGATGAGAGTTTTCACTAGGAAAAGTTTTCAGGTTCATCTGCGAACCCGTTTCCTTGAAATTTACCATTAGGTGGACCAAGGCTGACCCAAGAATAAGCTCATATAATATAGCTATCATATCAAAAGTGTTGATGACTGTGTCCGCTTAGAGTGAATTTTAGATTCATCTGAATTCAAGAAAAAAATTATTATACAAAAGCTTTTCCATAGAGCTGTTTGCCTTATCTGTATATAAAAATGGAGCCTATTTTCCTTGCTGACGCTATAACTCCAGAACGGCAGGACCGAATTAAACGAAATTTTGCGCGTAGTTTTTGATTGAGCCCGACATGGTTTATGGCCAAAAAAAGTATAAGAAACCGGGAAGGTTTTGGAGATATTCCACAAAATGTGGACCAGGGGTGACTCCAGAAAGTGTTTGTACGATATGGGTATCAAATGAAAGGTGTTGACGAGCGCTTGAACATGGTGTAGTTATTAGTCCCATATAAGACGCCGTGTTCGAGGTATTTCCCAAAATATGGACCAGGTGTGACCCCAGACGGGTTTTCTACAATATGGGTATCAAATAAAAGGTATTGATGAGTATTTAAAAAAGAGGTGATTTTCAAGACCCTATGCGACCCGTTTTCCGAGATATCTACTGTATGAGATTCTGTCCAAATCCCACGCACGCAGAAACAAAAACGTGTATATTCACTAAATTTGTGATTAAACAATCTTTCTTTATTGATGTAAACTTAGGATCAAACAATGAGGATGAAAAACTAATAAGCCGATAATAAATTGCAGGTTGCTCAAAATCCAAAGCACACAATAGAGATGTCGATATATTTATTTCGATACTTTACAAAAGTATGTAGGGTGACCAGGTTCAAGAAAAGTCTTAAACATCCTGCCCGGCTGAACGGGTACGTTCAGATTGATCCAATAGTTTGCAAACCTTTTGAATTGGTCGAATACATTCTCCATTTGCATGTTTGATGGTAACCACCCTCACCAAACCATCCTTGCCCGGATGTAACCTGGTGACTCGACCCAGCCGCCAGTGCGTAGCTGGTAAATTTTCATGACGAATGATGACGATATCACCTTCTTGCACATTGTTATTACCTTCATGCCATTTTGAACGTGGTTGCAAAGTGGAAAGATACTCATCATGCCATTGCTTCCAAAAGTGTTGCTGCATTTGCCGCAGCTGTCGCCAATAGGACAAGCGATTAGCAGGTACTTCGCTCCTAAAAAAAATTGAATGCGTGTCGTGAAATAAAAAAATTAAGAATATTCGACGATTTAATACGATGCTTTAGTGAACATCTAAGAAAGACGAAAATTTAAAACATTCATTATTGATACGCAGGACAACGTCTGCCGGGTCTGCTATCTTATAAATAAAAATGAATGTGTGTCTGTGTGGCTGTGTGTCTGTGTGTCTGTGTGTCTGTGTGTCCTTTATGGGCGTCCAAAGTACTCAACCGATTTTTATGAAATTTTCACAGTATATTCTTGGGATCATGGGTTAAAGCATAGGCTATATTAATTTTTGGAAAAGTGGGCGGTGCCACGCCCTCAGGCTGTATAAAATTTCAAATTGTCATAGCTATGAATTTCAAATCGTCATAACTATGAACATATTTGGTCTTAATTAATGATTTTTGGATATGTGTGTCCTTTGGTCAATATTTATACATTTTTCGAAAAGTGGGCGGTGCCACGCCCCCATTTTTTGTGTTTTGTTTGTAATTCAATAATATCCAAAGTTTATAGTCGATCTCTTTTAAACTCTCCACTTTGATTTAGAAGATTATTGTGTAGGATTTAGGTTGTATACATTTTTGGAAAAGTGGGCGGTGCCACGCCCACAGGCTATATAAAATTTCAAATCGTCCTAACTATGAACATATTTGGTCTAAATTAATGATTTTTAGATATGTGTGTCCTTTGGTCAAGATTTATACATTTTTCGAAAAGTGGGCGGTGCCACGCCCCCATTTTTGGTGTTTTGTGTGTACTTCAATAATGTCCAAAGTTTATGGTCGATCTCTTTTAAACTTTCAAGATTGGCTAAGAAAATTGTTGTGTACGATTTAGGCTATATCAATTTTTGGAAAAGTAGGCGGTGCCACGCCCCCAGGCTATATAAAATTTAAATTCTTCATAGCTCTGAACATATTTGGTCTAAATTAATGATTTCTGGATATGTGTGTCCTTTGGTCAAGATTTATGTAATTTTGGAAAAGTGGGCGGTGCCACGCCCACATTTTTTGTGTTTTGTTTGTACTTCAATAATGTCCAAAGGTTATGGTCGATCTCTTTTAAACTTTCAAGATTGGTTCAGAAGATTGTTGTGTACGATTCAGGCTATATGAACTTTTGGAAAAGTAGCCAGTGCCACGCCCCCAGGCTATATAAAATTTAAATTCTTCATAACTCTGAACATATTAGGTCTAAATTAAAGATTTTTGGATATGTGTGTCCTTTAGTCAAGACGGTGCGACGCCCACATTTTTTGTATTCAGTGCTTTGTTTGTACTTCAATAATGTCCAAAGTTTATGGTTGATCTGTTTTAAACTTTTCCAATACGTTAAAATCTTCGTTGGGTACGACATACATAGGCTACATTTGTAAATTCTTTGGAAAAGTGGGCACTTCCAAGACCACAAGCTAAGTAATATTTCAATTCGTTATATCCCTGAATGTATTTGCTTTAGTGACATTTTAAAGCACTTAATTTTTTTTGTTTGTTATTGCCGTTCATACATATCCAGAGTATTATAGGTAGATATAGGATATAATTAAATAAGTACTAACTATACATCTGCTCAGCAGCGCATAATGGTTTTTGTCATACCCATTGAGTTCAAAAGATCCGTTTTTTGAGTTGGACATCCAAAAAATTTATTTGTTTATACCAAAGACTTTAAAGCCAGAAACATTGTATATCCTAAAGCACTGCAATAAATGGAATGTTAAAGTTAAAGAAAAATATTTGAAAATGTATTTCTAGGGAAGTCACTGGTCAGGCAGAACAACGTCTGCCGGGTCTGCTAGTCTATATATAAAAATGGAGCCTATTTTCCTTGCTGACGCTATAACTCCAGAACGGCAGGACCGAATTAAACGAAATTTTGCGCGTAGTTTTTGATTGAGCCCGACATGGTTTATGGCCAAAAAAAGTATAAGAAAACGGTAAGGTTTTGGAGATATTCCACAAAATGTGGACCAGGGGTGACTCCAGAAAGTGTTTGTACGATATGGGTATCAAATGAAAGGTGTTGACGAGCGCTTGAACATGGTATAGTTATTAGTCCCATATAAGACGCCGTATTCGAGGTATTTCCCAAAATATGGACCAGGTGTGACCCCAGACGGGTTTTCTACAATATGGGTATCAAATAAAAGGTATTGATGAGTATTTAAAAAAGAGGTGATTTTCAAGACCCTATGCGACCCGTTTTCCGATATATCTACCAAAATGTTGACCAGGGTGACCTTAGAAGGGTTTTATACGATATGGGTGTCGAATAAAAGGTGTTGATGAGTGTTTAAAAAAGAGGTGATTTTCAGGACCCTATGCTACCCCTCTTACGAGATGTCCAAAAATGAGGACCAGGGGTGACCCTGGTATAATATAAAAATAAGTCGGAAAGCAGGAAAATAATGGAAGTCATTTTTCACATACATCGCCATTAATTTTATGTGACATTTTTTCTTGTGCGCACGTTCTTTCAAACGCAAATTTAAACCGGTATTGTGTTCACTGTGAAATTGAAAAATGTATAGTAACTCATCAATTGAGAACGGCTGGACCGATTTCACAAATTTTTTTTTATTGTATTTGTTTGTGCCCCGAGAAGGTTCTTCAGAAAGAAAAAGTAAAAAAAGTTTCTGGAATCCTGAGATATTGACCGAAATGTGGCCCAGGGGTGACCCCAAATGTATTTTAACAATATGCGTATCAAATTAAAGGTATTGATGAGAGTTTTCACAAAGAACAATTTTCAGGTTCATCTGCGAACCCGTTTCCAAGATATTGACCATAGGTGGACCAAGGCTGACCCAAGAATATGCTCATACAATATAGCTATCATACCAAAAGTGTTGATGACTGTGTCTGCTTAGAGTGAATTTTAGATTCATCTGAATTCAAGAAAAATATTATCATACAAAAGCTTTTTCATAGAGCTGTTTGCCTTATCTATATATATAAAAATGGAGGGAAAAAATGTATAGTAACTCATCAATTGAGAACGGCTTGACCGATTTCACTAATTTTTTCTTAATTGTATTTGTTTGTGCCCCAAGAAGGTTCTTCAGAGAGAAAAAGTTAAAAAAGTTTCTGGAATCCTGAGATATTGACCAAAATGTGGACCAGGGGTGACTCCGAATGTATTTTAACAATAAGCGTATCAAATTAAAGGTGTTGATGAGAGTTTTCACTAGGAAAAGTTTTCAGGTTCATCTGCGAACCCGTTTCCTTGAAATTTACCATTAGGTGGACCAAGGCTGACCCAAGAATAAGCTCATATAATATAGCTATCATATCAAAAGTGTTGATGACTGTGTCCGCTTAGAGTGAATTTTAGATTCATCTGAATTCAAGAAAAAAATTATTATACAAAAGCTTTTCCATAGAGCTGTTTGCCTTATCTGTATATAAAAATGGAGCCTATTTTCCTTGCTGACGCTATATGTAACTCCAGAACGGCAGGACCGAATTAAACGAAATTTTGCGCGTAGTTTTTGATTGAGCCCGACATGGTTTATGGCCAAAAAAAGTATAAGAAACCGGGAAGGTTTTGGAGATATTCCACAAAATGTGGACCAGGGGTGACTCCAGAAAGTGTTTGTACGATATGGGTATCAAATGAAAGGTGTTGACGAGCGCTTGAACATGGTGTAGTTATTAGTCCCATATAAGACGCCGTGTTCGAGTTATTTCCCAAAATATGGACCAGGTGTGACCCCAGACGGGTTTTCTACAATATGGGTATCAAATAAAAGGTATTGATGAGTATTTAAAAAAGAGGTGATTTTCAAGACCCTATGCGACCCGTTTTCCGAGATATCTACTGTATGAGATCCTGTCCAAATCCCACACACGCAGAAACAAAAACGTGTATATTCACTAAATTTGTGATTAAACATATTGATGTAAACTTAGGATCAAACAATGAGGATGAAAAACTAATAAGCCGATAATAAATTGCAGGTTGCTCAAAATCCAAAGCACACAATAGAGATGTCGATATATTTATTTCGATACTTTACAAAAGTATGTAGGGTGACCAGGTTCAAGAAAAGTCTTAAACATCCTGCCCGGCTGAACGGGTACGTTCAGATTGATCCAATAGTTTGCAAACCTTTTGAATTGGTCGAATACATTCTCCATTTGCATGTTTGATGGTAACCACCCTCACCAAACCATCCTTGCCCGGATGTAACCTGGTGACTCGACCCAGCCGCCAGTGCGTAGCTGGTAAATTTTCATGACGAATGATGACGATATCACCTTCTTGCACATTGTTATTACCTTCATGCCATTTTGAACGTGGTTGCAAAGTGGAAAGATACTCATCATGCCATTGCTTCCAAAAGTGTTGCTGCATTTGCCGCAGCTGTCGCCAATAGGACAAGCGATTAGCAGGTACTTCGCCAATTGGTTTCTCGGGCACTGCCACAATGGATCTGCCTATCAAAAAGTCGGCTGGTGAAATTGTCATCTTGTCTTCTAGAGTGTCATGTAATGTGACAAGAGGCCGCGAGTTAAGGCAAGCTTCGACATGCACCAGAAGGGTGTGTAGTTGATCATAGTATATAGATTGCGTACCCACTATTCGGAGGAGGTGTTTCTTAGCGGATTTAACGGCAGCTTCCCAGAGTCCACCATGATGTGGAGCACCAGGAGGTATGAAATGCCACTGAGTGCCCTTGTTCGCCAAATTCTGTTGGACGTACTCGCTATGCCATGCTTGCAGCTCTTCTGCCATAATGCGATTTGCGCCTACGAAAGCCGTGCCGTTATCGCTATATAACTCGCTACATGGGCCGCGCCTATTCACGAAACGTGATAAATGTTGATAAAAGCCTCTGCTGAAAGATCTTCTGCCAATTCAATATGAACCGCCTTAGTTGCCATACAAACAAAGATTGCAGCATAAGTTTTCTTTATCGTTCGTACCGATTTCGCTCCAATTCGAATGTTAAATGGACCACAATAGTCCACCCCAGATATGGAAAAGGGAGGTGCTGGTGTGACGCGCGCCTTTGGCAATGACGCCATTCGCTGACGCATCATGTTGTGCTTGTGACGTCTACAAATCGTACATGCATGAATACATTGTTTAACCAAAATTCGCCCGCCTAGGATCCAATATTTTTTACGAATAGTGTGAAGCATAAGTTGGACACCACCATGCAACGTGTCCTTATGAATTTGACGTATGATAAGTTTCGTTAGGGAACTCTCTCTTGGAAGTATGATAGGATGGCGTTTCCCGGCTCCGATGGTTGCATTTTCTAATCGGCCAGCGACACGAAGAATGTTGAACGTTGACGCATCGATAAACGGAGCCAATGTGAGAAGCTTACTTTTTGACGAAATTTCTCTTCCTCCTTTGAGTGATGCAATCTCTGCTTGAAAAAACCTGTGTTGTTCTGAGTATATGTGCCAATAAAGCACGGCGTCCATCTCGGATGCTGATACGTGGGAAGTTGACCGATAACTCCAATGATCCTTTTGCATTCTCCTAATGTATGCAGTGGTACGTAGTAATTTAC
Source organism: Sphenella marginata (assembly GCA_951509765.1). Classification (NCBI taxonomy): domain Eukaryota; kingdom Metazoa; phylum Arthropoda; class Insecta; order Diptera; family Tephritidae; genus Sphenella; species Sphenella marginata. The sequence goes on from OX608078.1 coordinate 17,395,976, forward strand.
CCAGATGACTAAATCGGTCCAGCAAATCTATCGCAATAATCTCGTCACCCTTGATATAGTGAGTTCGTAACGTTAAACACATTGTTGTGCGCACCATTTTTGATTTGGGGGGTTTGAATTCAGCTTCCATTTGGACGATGTCCTCCGGTGCCAATGATTGTATTTGATCGATTGGATAGCTGTCCGATGTTCGACCCTGCCACCAGAGTTGATGATTCACTAGTGCTGAAGCAGTAATGCCTCGGCTGGCCACATCAGGTGGATTCAATTTCGAAGGTATTTGATGCCAATTTTCATTTCTTGTTTTTTGCTGTATAATACCAACCCGATTTGCCACATATTGACGCAATTGTGATGGATTTTTCCGCAGCCAATGTAAAACAATATACGAATCTGACCATAACGTATAGGGTATATGCGACAACCGCAAGCTTGCCTGGATATCACTAAGTAGGGTGGCCAATAAGTGTGCAGCGCAGAGTTCTAATCGGGGGATAGTTACACGATGTAGGGGTGCGACGCGTGTTTTTGCGGCAATGATCCGGTTAACGATCTTGCCATCTGTACCTCTGGTGCATAGATAGACAACCGCAGCATATGCCTTTACACTGGCATCACAGAAGCCATACAAACATGATGATTCCTCGGGCTGCATGCCAAGCCATCGGGGTATTCTTAAATTTTCAAGGTGCTTCAAATGATTCCTGAAGTTGAGCCATTCATGTAGAAGTTCCATTGGAAGCGGTGAGTCCCACTCCAACTTCGCCTGCCATAATTTTTGTACGAAGAGTTTTGCGACAATGAGTACGGGAGACAACATTCCCGTTGGATCGTATAATTTTGCGGCCTCACTTACCGCCTGCCGTTTTGTTATTGTCGTGGCGTCGCTTAAGTCCACATGATAAAACAATTCATCCGCGGAGGGATTCCACTGTAGACCAAGAATAGTTGTATCTGCCAATTGTAAGTCCAGTTGAATTGCATCTAGGTTGCCAACGAGTTTATTCAAAACTTCGGTACAATTTGTTTTCCACTTACGTAAGTGAAAATGGCCCTCCGCTAAGACCGTGGTAACATCAGTAGCTAATTGTATTGCTTCTTGCGGGGTGGTGACGCTGATAAGGTAATCATCTATATAGAAACTATGAATAATGCTATCAAGAGCTGCTGCGGCTCTTTCAGCAGGCAAAATTTTAGTGCTGTTGTCTCTTCCACATTGCTGCATAGCGCGAACTGCTAAGTATGGGCCACTCCGTGTACCATATGTCACGGTACTCAGTTGGTACGTTCGAAGAGGATGTGCTGGCGTCTCACGCCAAAGAATCGGCTGCCATTGTCGATGTCGCTCGTCAATACGGACTTGGCGGAACATCTTTTCCACATCAGCGGTTATTGCGATGCGATATAACCTAAACCGATGAACTAGGTCGGTGAGGGAGTCTTGTATGGGAGGGCCAGTCAGTTGCGTATCATTTAGCGACACACCATTTGAAGTTTTGGCGGAAGCGTTAAACACAACTCTAAATTTTGACAACACCGCATGATGTGGAATGTAATAAGCCTCTGACGGATCAGCTAATAGATCTGTAATTGGGTACATGTAACCCAGCTCTCCATATTCACGCATGAATGCCACGTATTTTAGCTTCAATTCCGGATTTGCGGACAGCTTCCGCTCGAGTTGATGAAATTGTCGCATGGCCAGCCTATGTGAATTGCCAAGTGTTGGTGCGTCATGCCGAAAAGGTATTTGTACAGTATATCGGCCATCAGGGGAGCGCCGACAAGTGTTATTGAATATTTCTTCACATCGATCCTCGCAAGCCAATTGTTCGCCATTACCTTCGTTCTCAACATCAGTTTCAAATAATGACCGCAGTAGTGTGGCGAGACCCGTATCTTCCGCAGTGGTGCGAAGAGACATAGCTTGGATAGGGGTACGGCAAGTGGTTGCACCCTCCGCTGGTCCAAAAACGACCCAACCTAATTGTGTTTGTTGCGCTTCGGGATCGTTTAAGCCACCACGACAAATGCCATCAACCAGTAGTTGGCCCCATATGTCGGAGCCTAATAATGCATCAACGCGGTTAGTAGAGCCAAATTGCGGATCAGCCAAACCCAAATGACGTAAATGCTGCCAGCAATGGTCAGTAATTGGAGCCACAGGAGTAGGTGTTGTGATAGTGTCGATAATATAAAAATTAACCGGTATCGTAAACGCAGGATTCGTTCGAGAAGCAATGTAGATTGCTGCCCGGCCTTTTATCTGTGAGTATATTATGCCACCTATACTTTCGACTTGCAAGGCGCACCTCTGCCTTGAAAGACATAAACTATTAAAAATACGTGATGTTATAAAACTGACCTGTGATCCAGGATCGCAGAGTACTCGACAAGAATGCATGTCGCCAAAGCCATCTATAAGGTGTACATTTGCAGTTGCCAGGAGTATCACTCGATTGCTGAGAAGGGTGAATGTCCTGACATTGTCATCTAGTCATTGATACACTCGAGGCGGTGTAGGTGTAGTGCTGCTGCCCACTGCCGGGGGTACACCCGTAGTAGCCAAATTAGTTACAGGTTCGTTACCAGCCAACTTAGTGGAGGTAGATGCCGTGGAATTGCGACACAGTAACGTGTGATGTCGTCCGTTGCATGTCCGACAATTGGTGGAACTGCATCCCTTGGTGGCATGACCGGGCCTTAAGCAGTTAAAGCACAGATTGGATCCCTTTAATTTTTGGAACCTCTCCTGAACTGGTAAAGCCAATAGTTGTGGACAGCGCCCAATGCGGTGCGTGTTTAAATTGCAATATTCGCAGTTTCCGTGAGTGGTTGCAGCCAGATTCGATTTCACTAAACGTGTTGCACGTGGTGATTGTTCCACATGTGAATTTCGAGAATTATTGGCCTTCGAGCCAAAATTTGGTTGTTTCGTGGGCCACTGCAATACATCAGCTGTTAAACTATGCGCTCGTTTCTCTACAAACTTCAGTAACTCATCCAAACGAGGTATATCCTGAGTTGTACGGCTCATACCCCAAGCCTGCTGCGTGCGATTCGGCAGCTTCGAAACTACTATGGGAACAGCCAAGGCATCCCACTGATCTACTGGAACCTTCATGACCGTGAGTGCCCGGAGCGATTCACGAACAATATCGACCACAGATAACAATGCTGATGTAGATTCTGTTGGAATTGGTTCCAATCCAATGAACTGTGCGACGTGAATATCTGCCAATTGTCTCGGACTATCATACCGGTCCTTGACTGCCTGCCATACATCTTCATATCCGCCACTGTACATGCCGCCAACCAATGCCACAGCATCCCCTTGTACTGCTTCTCGTAATTTGCCAAGCTTATATGCCTCTGGGAACTCTTGCGAGTGTACCAAAGTTTCAAATGCATCTTTGAACGCAAGCCAATTGCGCAGGGTGCCATCAAATTTTGGTACTGATAACCGCTCTAACTTTATATTCATTGGAGAACCAGCTGATACATGGCTGCCAGCAGCCGGCACGTGGTGAGAAGTATTTATGCTTGCCTGCATGCGATGAGCCTTAGCCATCGCTTTGTTGTAAATATTTTCAATTTGATCCCATAAAGCTAAATGGGCATCGAGCTCCTCCTTTTTTGCAGTAGAAATTAGTTCATCATGGGCAAGAATAAACCTTTCGAAATGAGATTGCAATGCTGTTTCGTCTTGCGCAATTTCAAATACATCGCCCGTATAGTCTTCGGCCAGTATACAATTGGCAATGCGATTAATTGCTGTAACCGCAGCCGTACGCTTATTTAATGAACCCATTTCATCCAAATCCACAAAAAAATGTTAAATTGCAATTTATTGATTATATGTGTCAAAATAAAATATAATACGATCATACAACTGCTCAACTACAATGGTGGTTGTTGCCAATTCCACCTCTATCCAAAAAAAATGTGATCACGCCACCTGAAGAGTTGTGTTGTTGTTGAGATTCTGTCCAAATCCCACACACGCAGAAACAAAAACGTGTATATTCACTAAATTTGTGATTAAACAATCTTTCTTTATTGATGTAAACTTAGGATCAAACAATGAGGATGAAAAACTAATAAGCCGATAATAAATTGCAGGTTGCTCAAAATCCAAAGCACACAATAGAGATGTCGATATATTTATTTCGATACTTTACAAAAGTATGTAGGGTGACCAGGTTCAAGAAAAGTCTTAAACATCTACCAAATGAGAGTTTTCACAAGGAAAAGTTTTCAAGTTTCAAGTGTGTCCGCTTAGAGTGAATTTTAGATTCATCTGAATTCAAGAAAAAAATTATCATACAAAAGCTTTTTCATAGAGCTGTTTGCCTTATCTATAGGTATATATAACAAGTAAGGAAAGGGCTGTCTTCGGCTGTGCCGAAGGCTTCATACCTTTCATGAATACGCATAACTTTTTTAAGTGTCCGATCCTTACTTACAATTGGCCCAAACCAGAGTTATCGGAGCAATCGATTATATGGGAGCTATATGTTATGTTAGTCCGATCTGTATGATTTTCACTGCACACATCACATATGTAATAAGTACCAAACCTGCAAAATTTTACGTTCCTAGCTTCTTAACTGCAAAATCTATAGCCCAAAACCCATTTATCGAAACTATCGATTATATGGGAGCTATATGTTTGGTTGGTCCGATTTGAGTCATTTTCACTACACATGTTACTTATACAATATGTACGAAAAGTGCAAAATTTTGCGGTCCTAGCTTTTTAATTGCAAGATTTATAGACCAAAACCCGTTTATCGGAACAATCGATTGTATGGGAGCTATGCTTTGTATCGGTCCGATCTGGCTGGTTCCGACAAATGATTAATCCCATGCAAAATGGCGGCCCTATACCAAATTTCATCGAGATAGGTCTAAAATTGAGGGACTAGTTTGCGTTCAAACAGACAGACGGACAGACGGACAGACGGACAGACGGACAGACGGACGGACGGACAGACGGACATGGCTAAATCAACTCAGCTTATCATCCTGATCATTTCGGTATACTTAATGGTGGGTCTATCTCTTCTTCTTCTCATACTTACAAACATCGGACCAAAGTTATAATACCATTTCATGTTCATGAAAGGTATAAAAATGGAGGGAAAAAATGTATAGTAACTCATCAATTGAGAACGGCTCGACCGATTTCACTAATTTTTTCTTAATTGTATTTGTTTGTGCCCCGAGAAGGTTCTTCAGAAAGAAAAAGTAAAAAAAGTTTCTGGAATCCTGAGATATTGACCAAAATGTGGACCAGGGGTGACTCCGAATGTATTTTAACAATAAGCGTATCAAATTAAAGGTGTTGATGAGAGTTTTCACAAGGAAAAGTTTTCAGGTTCATCTGCGAACCCGTTTCCTTGAAATTTACCATTAGGGGGACCAAGGCTGACCCAAGAATAAGCTCATATAATATAGCTATCATATCAAAAGTGTTGATGACTGTGTCCGCTTAGAGTGAATTTTAGATTCATCTGAATTCAAGAAAAAAATTATTATACAAAAGCTTTTTTCATAGAGCTGTTTGCCTTATCTATTTATAAAAATGAATCCCTATTTCCCTTGGTCATCGCATCACGCCTGAATGGATAAACTAATTACAAAAGTTAAACTAGGTTATGTCGATTTGCTATTCTTTTTTCAATTCAGTTCGGAGTTTTGGTAAGTTTGAATATATTAACTGACGGTAATTCTTTCATTTAGGTGTCACCTCCTAAAAAAATTGAATGCGTGTCGTGAAATAAAAAAAATTAAGAATATTCGACGATTTAAAACGATGCTTTAGTGAACATCTAAGAAAGACGAAAATTTAAAACATTCATTATTGATACGCAGGACAACGTCTGCCGGGTCTGCTATCTATATATAAAAATGGAGCCTATTTTCCTTGCTGACGCTATAACTCCAGAACGGCAGCTCTATGCAGCAGGACCGAATTAAACGAAATTTTGCGCGTAGTTTTTGATTGAGCCCGACATGGTTTATGGCCAAAAAAAGTATAAGAAACCGGGAAGGTTTTGGAGATATTCCACAAAATGTGGACCAGGGGTGACTCCAGAAAGTGTTTGTACGATATGGGTATCAAATGAAAGGTGTTGACGAGCGCTTGAACATGGTGTAGTTATTAGTCCCATATAAGACGCCGTATTCGAGGTATTTCCCAAAATATGGACCAGGTGTGACCCCAGACGGGTTTTCTACAATATGGGTATCAAATAAAAGGTATTGATGAGTATTTAAAAAAGAGGTGATTTTCAAGACCCTATGCGACCCGTTTTCCGAGATATCTACCAAATGAGAGTTTTCACAAGGAAAAGTTTTCAGGTTCATCTGCGAACCCGTTTCCTTGAAATTTACCATTAGGTGGACCAAGGCTGACCCAAGAATAAGCTCATATAATATAGCTATCATATCAAAAGTGTTGATGACTGTGTCCGCTTAGAGTGAATTTTAGATTCATCTGAATTCAAGAAAAAAATTATTATACAAAAGCTTTTTCATAGAGCTGTTTGCCTTATCTGTATATATAAAAATGAATTGGCGTTCGTATATCCCGTAAGATCTCTGCATCGGCTCAACCGATTTTAAATATTTTTTCTTTAATGTTTACAATCTGTTTCAGGTCTCATTTACCACATAAATATTTTTTTTCTAATCTCAATTTAAATTTTTTTAAGCTAATACTCAATAACGGCTTAACCGATTTTCAAAATTTTTTCTTTTCTTTATTCTATCGGACATAGTGTTTATTTATATAGAACAAAACATTTTCTAAATCCTCAATTTCATCATATATTAGCTAAAGAAGTTTAGCTACCATATAAGTTGTAGTCAGTTGAGATCACTGGTGTTCTAATTGAAATGTTCCTGTAGGGAGCTTAATGCCTTACGGATTTTTTCCGTTTTATATTTAAATACAAATGGTGAATACAACAACCAAAAGTTTTGATTGTGAATATAGGTTGTTGATTGTGAATATAGGTTGTTATTTGCCCCTGCGGGTTGGGGCTTAGAATATGCCCGCGGTAGGCATACCGGTCGTAAGAGGCGACCAATATGCACAAAGGTAATGATGTGCAACTCGATGGTTGATCTACGGATATGATGCCTCCCACCTCTCATTACCCATCTTCTCTTTCCTTTCGGAAGGAGGAATGACATGACCTAGAAGGTTGCACTGGTCATACCAAATCGCTCCCACGACAGTCGGGCAGTACCGCAAGGGAGTACCGGAGCGTACCGGATTCATATCCGGCCAAGGACTGTTATTTCGACAACACTCCCCAAAACCTTCGGGGAGTGATTTTGTTGTTAAAACAACAACAACAACAACATAGGTTGTTATTCCGTCCTTTTTCATAATCTACATCATGTTGAAGAAGTTGCAATCTATATATATAAAAATGAAATGTTCCTGTAGGGAACTTAATTGCCGTACAGATTTTTTCCGTTTTATATTTAAATACAAATGGTGAATTCCTTTTCGCTACTTTGGCGAATGTTGAAAAAGTGAAAGCAACAACCAAAAGTGTTGATTGTGAATATAGGTTGTCATTCCGTCCTTTGTCATAATCTATATATATAAAAATGAATTGGCGTTTGTATAGACCGTAAGATCTCCGTATCGGCTCAACCGATTTTAAATATTTTTTCTTCAATGTTTCCAATCTGTTTCATGTCTCATTTACCACATAAATTCTTTTTTTTCTAATCTCAATTTAAAATTTTTTTAGTTAATACTCAATAACGGCTTAACCGATTTTCAAAATTTGTTCTTTTCTTTATTCTATCGGACATAGTGTTTATTTATATAGAACAAAACATTTTCTAAATCCTCAATTTAATCATATACTAGCTAAAGAAGTTTAGCTACCATATAAGTTGTAGTCAGTTGAGATCACTGGTGTTCTAACTGAAATGTTCCTGTTGGGAACTTAATGCCTTACATATTTTTTCCGTTTTATATTTAAATACAAATGGTGAATACAAGAACCAAAAGTTTTGATTGTGAATATATATTGTTGATTGTGAATATAGGTTCTTATTCCGTCCCTTTTCATAGTCTACATCATGGTGAAGAAGTTGCAATCTATATATATAAAAATGAATTGGCATTCGTATATCCCGTAAGATCTCCGTATCGGCTCAACCGATTTTAAATATTTTTTCTTTAATGTTTCCAATCTGTTTCAGGTCTCATTTACCACATCAATTTTTTTTTTCTAATCTCAATTTAAAATTTTTTTAGCTAATACTCAATAACGGCTTAACCGATTTTCAAAATTTTTTCTTTTCTTTATTCTATCGGACATAGTGTTTATTTATATAGACCAGAACATTTTCTATATCCTCAATTTAATCATATATTATCTAAGGAAGTTTAGCTACCATATAAGTTGTAGTCAGTTGAGATCACTGGTGTTCTAATTGAAATGTTCCTGTAGGGAGCTTAATGCCTTACAGATTTTTTCCGTTTTATATTTAAATACAAATGGTGAATACAACAACGAAATGTTTTGATTGTGAATATAGGTTGTTGATTGTGAATATAGGTTGTTATTCCGTCCTTTTTCATAATCTACATCATGTTGAAGAAGTTGCAATCTATATATATAAAAATGAATTGGCGTTTGTATGTACCGTAAGATCTCCGTATCGGCTCAACCGATTTTAAATATTTTTTCTTCAATGTTTCCAATCTGTTTCATGTCTCATTTACCACATAAATTCTTTTTTTTCTAATCTCAATTTAAAATTTGTTTAGTTAATACTCAATAACGGCTTAACCGATTTTCAAAATTTGTTCTTTTCTTTATTCTATCGGACATAGTGTTTATTTATATAGAACAAAACATTTTCTAAATCCTCAATTTAATCATATATTAGCTAAAGAAGTTTAGCTACCATATAAGTTGTAGTCAGTTGAGATCACTGGTGGTCTAACTGAAATGTTCCTGTTGGGAACTTAATGCCTTACAGATTTTTCCGTTTTATATTTAAATACAAATGGTGAATACAACAACCAAAAGTTTTGATTGTGAATATAGGTTGTTATTCCGTCCTTTTTCATAATCTACATCATGGTGAAGAAGTTGCAATCTATATATATAAAAATGAATTGGCATTCGTATATCCCGTAAGATCTCCGTATCGGCTCAACCGATTTTAAATATTTTTTCTTTAATGTTTCCAATCTGTTTCAGGTCTCATTTACCACATCAATTTTTTTTTTCTAATCTCAATTTAAAATTTTTTTAGCTAATACTCAATAACGGCTTAACCGATTTTCAAAATTTTTTCTTTTCTTTATTCTATCGGACATAGTGTTTATTTATATAGAACAGAACATTTTCTAAATCCTCAATTTAATCATATATTAGCTAAGGAAGCTTAGCTACCATATAAGTTGTAGTCAGTTGAGATCACTGGTGTTCTAATTGAAATGTTCCTGTAGGGAGCTTAATGCCTTACAGATTTTTTCCGTTTTATATTTAAATACAAATGGTGAATACAACAACCAAAAGTTTTGATTGTGAATATAGGTTGTTGATTGTGAATATAGGTTGTTATTCCGTCCTTTTTCATAAACTACATCATGGTGAAGAAGTTGCAATCTATATATATAAAAATGAATTGGCATTCGTATATCCCGTAAGATCTCCGTATCGGCTCAACCGATTTTAAATATTTTTTCTTTAATGTTTCCAATCTGTTTCAGGTCTCATTTACCACATAGATTTTTTTTTCTAATCTCAATTTAAAATTTTTTTAGCTAATACTCAATAACGGCTTAACCGATTTTCAAAATTTTTTCCTTTCTTTATTCTATCGGATATAGTGTTTATTTATATAGAACAAAACATTTTCTAAATTCCCAATTTGATCATATATTAGCTAAGGAAGTTTAGCTACCATATAAATTGCAGTCAGTTGAGATCACTGGTGTTCTAACTGAAATGTTCCTGTAGGGAACTTAATTGCCGTACAGATTTTTTCCGTATTATATTTAAATACAAATGGTGAATTCCTTTTCGCTACTTTGGCGAATGTTGCAAAAGTGAATGCAACAACCAAAAGTTTTGATTGTGAATATAGGTTGTCATTCCGTCCTTTGTCATAATCTATATATATAAAAATGAATTGGCGTTTGTATATACCGTAAGATCTCCGTATCGGCTCAACCGATTTTAAATATTTTTTCTTCAATGTTTCCAATCTGTTTCAGGTCTCATTTACCACATAAATTCTTTTTTTTCTAATCTCAATTTAAAATTTTTTTAGTTAATACTCAATAACGGCTTAACCGATTTTCAAAATTTGTTCTTTTCTTTATTCTGTCGGACATAGTGTTTATTTATATAGAACAAAACATTTTCTAAATCCTCAATTTAATCATATATTAGCTAAAGAAGTTTAGCTACCATATAAGTTGTAGTCAGTTGAGATCAGTGGCGTTCTAACTGAAATGTTCCTGTAGGGAACTTAATGCCTTACAGATTTTTTCCGTTTTATATTTAAATACAAATGGTGAAGTCCTTTTCGCTACTTTGGCGAATGTTGAATAAGTGAATACAACAACCAAAAGTTTTGATTGTGAATATAGGTTGTTATTCCGTCCTTTTTCATAATCTACATCATGGTGAAGAAGTTGCAATCTATATATATAAAAATGAATTGGCATTCGTATATCCCGTAAGATCTCCGTATCGGCTCAACCGATTTTAAATATTTTTTCTTTAATGTTTCCAATCTGTTTCAGGTCTCATTTACCACATAAATATTTTTTTTTCTAATCTCAATTTAAATTTTTTTAAGCTAATACTCAATAACGGCTTAACCGATTTTCAAAATTTTTTCTTTTCTTTATTCTATCGGACGTAGTGTTTATTTATATAGTACAAAACATTTTCTAAATCCTCAATTTCATCATATATTAGCTAAAGAAGAATTAAATACAAATGGTGAATACAACAACCAAAAGTTTTGATTGTGAATATAGGTTGTTGATTGTGAATATAGGTTGTTATTCCGTCCTTTTTCATAATCTACATCATGTTGAAGAAGTTGCAATCTATATATGTATATAAATGAATTGGCATTCGTATATCCCGTAAGATCTCCGTATCGGCTCAACCGATTTTAAATATTTTTTCTTTAATGTTTCCAATCTGTTTCACGTCTCATTTACCACATCAATTTTTTTTTTCTAATCTCTATTTAAAAATTGTTTAGCTAATACTCAATAACCGCTTGACCGATTTTCAAAATGTTTTATTTTCTTTATTCTATCGGATATAGTGTTAATTTAGATAGAACAAAACATTTTCTAAATTCTCAATTTGATCATATATTAGCTAAAGAAATTTAGCTACCATATAAATTGTAGTCAGTTGAGATCACTGGTATTCTAACTGAAATGTTCCTGTAGGGAAGACAACAACCAAAAGTTTTAATTGTGATTATAGATTTTTATTCCGTAATTTTTCCAAATGGTGAATTCCTTTTCGCTACTTTGGCGCATGTTGAAAAAGTGAATACAACAACCAAAAGCTTTGATTGTGATTTGGCGCATGTTGAAAAGGTGAATGCAACAACCAAAAGTTTTGATTGTGAATATAGGTTGTCATTCCGTCCTTTGTCATAATCTATACATATAAAAATGAAATGGCGTTCGTATATACCGTAAGATCTCCGGATCAGCTCAACCGATTTTAAATATTTTTTCTTTAATGTTTCGAATCTGTTTCAGGTCTCATTTACCACATAAATTTTTTTTTTCTAATCTCAATTTAAAAATTTTTTAGCTAATACTCAATAACGGCTTAACAGATTTTCAAAATTTTTTCCTTTTTTTATTCTATCGGATATAGTGTTTATTTATATAGAACAAAACATTTTCTAAATTCCCAATTTGATCATATATTAGCTAAAGAAATTTAGCTACCATCTAAATTGTAGTCAGTTGAGATCAGGGTGCACAACGATATAAACGAAAAAATTTCGTTTTGTTAATTATCAAAAAAAAGTATCAAAAATATATTTCGTTTTGATAAATATCAAAAAAAAAAAATTTTGTTGAATATCAAAATCAAAAAATATCAAAAAAAAAAGTTTTTCGTTGAATATCAAATCAAAAAATAACAAAAAAATTTTTTTCGTTATCGTTTATTCATTTTGCAAATTAAGCTGGGTCGGAAATCCACGTTATTTGAATTTATTTGTCAAGTACAAAAATTAATAAATCAAGGAACACAACAAAAAAACATAGTTACTAAGTACCAAATGGGCGCATCTACGTTAGGCTCCATCGAAAAGTCATGTTTTTAATTTTTTTTTTTTTTCAACCACCTCTTCGGCTTTTGGTGGATTCTGTTCTGAGAGCGCAAGAAATGGTTTTCATGCTTTAGCAACAAATGGCTTTTTTTGTGGTCTTTTGCAATTACAAAATTAAAGCACGACCGCACTGATTTCTTCTTTCTTTTGCGACCCATCTTAACCAATATTATTTTGAAATATTCAAATATTTTTTGTGAATTGTTTTGATAAAAACCGAAACGAAATTTATTTTGATAATTATTTTTTGATTTTCAACGCAACGATATATTTTTTGTTGAGCTTGTAACGTTATTATTATTGAAAAACAAAACGAAATAAAAAGTTTTTTTCGTTTATTAATAAAAATAACGTTATTTTTCAGCCCTGGTTGAGATCACTGGTGTTCTAACTGAAATGTTCCTGTAGGGAACTTAATTGCCGTACAGATTTTTTCCGTTTTATATTTAAATACAAATGGTGAATTCCTTTTCGCTACTTTGGCGAATGTTGCAAAAGTGAATGCAACAACCAAAAGTTTTGATTGTGAATATAGGTTGTCATACCGTCCTTTGTCATAATCTATATATATAAAAATGAATTGGCGTTTGTATATACCGTAAGATCTCCGTATCGGCTCAACCGATTTTAAATATTTTTTCTTCAATGTTCTGTAGGGAACTTAATGCCTTACAGATTTTTTCCGTTTTATATTTAAATACAAATGGTGAATTCCTTTTCGCTACTTTAGCGAATGTTGAATAAGTGAATACAACAACCAAAAGTTTTGATTGTGAATATAGGTTGTTGATTGTGAATATAGGTTGTTATTCATCATGGTGAAGAAGTTGTAATCTATATATATAAAAATGAAATGGCGTTCGTATATACCGTAAGATCTCCGGATCAGCTCAACCGATTTTAAATATTTTTTCTTCAATGTTTCCAATCTGTTTCATGTCTCATTTACCACATAAATTCTTTTTTTTCTAATCTCAATTTAAAATTTTTTTAGCTATTACTCAATAACGTTTTAACCGATTTTCAAAATTTTTTCTTTTCTTTATTCTATCGGACATAGTGTTTATTTATATAGAACAAAACATTTTCTAAATCCTCAATTTAATCATATGTTAGCTAAAGAAGTTTAGCTACCATATAAGTTGTAGTCAGTTGAGATCACTGGTGTTCTAATTGAAATGTTCCTGTTGGGAACTTAATGCCTTACAGATTTTTTCCGTTTTATCTATATATATAAAATAGGATGTATGTACGTATGTATGTATGTATGTATGTTATAGACTCCGGAACTACAGCGCCGATTTTGTTAATATTTACAGGATAGCTCAGTAGGGGTCCGGAGAGTGTTTATGTAAAGTTTTATTCCGGGAAGTGGACCAGGGACCGAAATATTCCAAACTTTTTTATTTATGGTGCGATTTTCTTCAAATTTGGTACAAAGTTAGACTTTTACTTTTGTTAAAATTTGAGGTTAACTTTTTTCGGGGAAGTGGACCAGGGACCGAAATATTCCAAACTTTTTTATTTATGGTGCGATTTTCTTCAAATTTGGTACAAAGGTAGTATTTTACTTTTGCTAAAATTTGGGGTAATTTTTTTCCGGGAAGTGGACCAGGGACCGAAATATTCCAAACTTTTTTATTTATGGTGCGATTTTCTTCAAATTTGGTACAAAGGTAGTATTTTACTTTTGCTAAAATTTGGGGTAATTTTTTTCCGGGAAGTGGACCAGGGACCGAAATATTCCAAACTTTTTTATTTATCGTGCGATTTTTTCCTTAAATTTGGGCAGAACAACGTCTGCCGGGTCCTTCTAGTATTCAAATACAAATGGTGAATACAACAACCAAAAGTTTTGATTGTGAATATAGGTTGTTGATTGTGAATATAGGTTGTTATTCCGTCCTTTTTCATAATCTACATCATGGTGAAGAAGTTGCAATCTATATATATAAAAATGAATTGGCATTCGTATATCCCGTAAGATCTCCGTATCGGCTCAACCGATTTTAAATATTTTTTCTTTAATGTTTCCAATCTGTTTCAGGTCTCATTTACCACATCAATTTTTTTTTTCTAATCTCAATTTAAAATTTTTTTAGTCAATACTCAATAACGGCTTAACCGATTTTCAAAATTTTTTCTTTTCTTTATTCTATCGGACATAGTGTTCATTAATATAGAACAGAACATTTTCTAAATCCTCAATTTAATCATATATTAGCTAAGGAAGCTTAGCTACCATATAAGTTGTAGTCAGTTGAGATCACTGGTGTTCTAATTGAAATGTTCCTGTAGGGACCTTAATGCCTTACAGATTTTTTCCGTTTTATATTTAAATACAAATGGTGAATACAACAACCAAAAGTTTTGATTGTGAATATAGGTTGTTGATTGTGAATATAGGTTGTTATTCCGTCCTTTTTCATAATCTACATCATGGTGAAGAAGTTGCAATCTATATATATAAAAATGAATTGGCATTCGTATATCCCGTAAGATCTCCGTATCGGCTCAACCGATTTTAAATATTTTTTCTTTAATGTTTCCAATCTGTTTCAGGTCTCATTTACCACATAAATATTTTTTTTCTAATCTCAATTTAAATTTTTTTAAGCTAATACTCAATAACGGCTTAACCGATTTTCAAAATTTTTTCTTTTCTTTATTCTATCGGACATAGTGTTTATTTATATAGTACAAAACATTTTCTAAATCCTCAATTTCATCATATATTAGCTAAAGAAGAATTAAATACAAATGGTGAATACAACAACCAAAAGTTTTGATTGTGAATATAGGTTGTTGATTGTGAATATAGGTTGTTATTCCGTCCTTTTTCATAATCTACATCATGTTGAAGAAGTTGCAATCTATATATATAAAAATGAATTGGCATTCGTATATCCCGTAAGATCTCCGTATCGGCTCAACCGATTTTAAATATTTTTTCTTTAATGTTTCCAATCTGTTTCACGTCTCATTTAAAAATTGTTTAGCTAATACTCAATAACCGCTTGACCGATTTTCAAAATTTTTTCTTTTCTTTATTCTATCGGATATAGTGTTAATTTAGATAGAACAAAACATTTTCTAAATTCTCAATTTGATCATATATTAGCTAAAGAAATTTAGCTACCATATAAATTGTAGTCAGTTGAGATCACTGGTATTCTAACTGAAATGTTCCTGTAGGGAAGACAACAACCAAAGTTTTGATTGTGATTATAGATTTTTATTCCGTAATTTTTCCAAATGGTGAATTCCTTTTCGCTACTTTGGCGCATGTTGAAAAAGTGAATACAACAACCAAAAGCTTTGATTGTGATTTGGCCCATGTTGAAAAGGTGAATGCAACAACCAAAAGTTTTGATTGTGAATATAGGTTGTCATTCCGTCCTTTGTCATAATCTGTACATATAAAAATGAAATGGCGTTCGTATATACCGTAAGATCTCCGGATCAGCTCAACCGATTTTAAATATTTTTTCTTTAATGTTTCCAATCTGTTTCAGGTCTCATTTACCACATAGATTTTTTTTTCTAATCTCAATTTAAAAATTTTTTAGCTAATACTCAATAACGGCTTAACCGATTTTCAAAATTTTTTCCTTTCTTTATTCTATCGGATATAGTGTTTATTTATATAGAACAAAACATTTTCTAAATTCCCAATTTGATCATATATTAGCTAAGGAAGTTTAGCTACCATATAAATTGCAGTCAGTTGAGATCACTGGTGTTCTAACTGAAATGTTCCTGTAGGGAACTTAATTGCCGTACAGATTTTTTCCGTATTATATTTAAATACAAATGGTGAATTCCTTTTCGCTACTTTGGCGAATGTTGCAAAAGTTTTAACAGCTAAACTCCTGAACATCCAGCAGCGTAGCAAAACTGCTAACCAGTACACTGCGGAAGTAGAAAAAATAACAAGGTCATTGGAAGGAGCGTATATCTCAGATGGATTAAATCCAGACTTAGCCACGAGATATGCAACACAGGCAGCAGTCAAAGCCATGTGCAAAAACAGCTCCAATGACAAAGTCAAAATGATTATGCAAGCTGGAACGTTCACCACAATGAACGATGCAATATCCAAATTCACGAACAGCTGCACAGAAATAACAGGAAGCGCAAACACGATCTTAAATGTACGACAGCAAAGTCAGTATAGGAGTAATTTCCGTGGAGGTTACCGTAGTAACAACTATGGAAATTACCAAAATAGAAGATACAGACCACAGTCAGGCTACAACAATAATTTTAGATCAAACAATAATTACAATAGTAACAATAATAGAGGATCACAATCCCGAAATACAAACAGACCATACACACAAACCCGTAACGTGCGCAGTTGTACCGAAACGGAAAACCAAGAAACTCCACTTCAAAATTAACAAAAAGAAAAATATGCGTACTTAATCTAAACTTAAACAGTTACATATCTACAAGGACAACGTTAAACAATTCATACTCAAATTTTTTAATTGATACTGGAGCCGATATCTCCATAATTAAAAAACAGCAAATAGATAATAAAGGAAAAATAAATACTGAACAAATCACAGATTTGAAAGGCATTGGTCAGGGAATAACTAGCACTTTAGGCACAATCAAGGCAGATCTAAAAGGCGATAACCTTCTAATTTATCATAAATTTCATGTTGTAGAAGACAACTTTCCAATTCCATGTGATGGAATAATAGGCCTAGATTTCATAAAGAAATACAATTGTATTCTAGATTACGGAAAAACAGAGGACAAACTAATTTTAAGACCATATGATTTCCCTCAAACAATAACAATGAATCTAACAAACTGTCTGTCCGTTAACACAATCACAATTCCAGCTAGATCGGAAGTTATTAGACAAATTAAAATAAATACAAACAACAAAAACATTTTCATACCACACCAACAACTAGCCGATGGCATTTATATTTCAAATACCATTACAAATAACGAGCAAACTTTCGTTAGAATTATTAACACAACACATAACAACACAACTATTCAAAATTATAAAATTAATACTGAAAATTTAGACGATTATACACTAATTAAAGCAACCCCACACAATAAAAGTTGCATAGACACAGAAAAATTAAAAAGACTAACTGAAAATTTTCCAAATTTTGTCAAAGCTCAATTAACATCACTTTGCACAGAATTCATAGATATATTTGCACTAGAAACAGAACCAATTACTTCTAATAATTTTTATAAACAAAAACTATATATGAAGGATGACAACCCAGTTTACATTAAAAATTATAGATTACCCCAAACACAAAAAGGGGAAATAACCAAACAAGTAAATAAGCTAATAAAAGATGATATAATAGAAGCTTCAATTTCAGAATATAATAGTCCAATTTTATTAGTTCCTAAAAAATCACTTCCAGGGAAAACAGAAAAAAGGTGGAGATTGGTTGTCGATTACAGACAAGTAAACAAAAAGCTAGCAGCAGACAAATTCCCACTTCCAAGAATTGATGACATTTTAGACCAACTTGGAAGAGCAAAATATTTTTCATGCCTAGACCTTATGTCAGGTTTTCACCAAATTGAACTACACCCAGATTCAAGGGATATAACTTCATTTACAGCCGAAAATGGCACATATAGATTCAAAAGACTACCTTATGGATTAAAAGTAGCACCAAATTCATTCCAAAGAATGATGACCCTAGCATTCGCAGGTCTCAAACCATCCCAAGCATTTCTCTACATGGATGACTTAGTTGTATTAGGTTGTTCCGAAAATCACATGCTAAAAAATTTAAGAGACGTATTCTCCACTTGTCGAAAATACAACCTAAAACTACATCCAGATAAATGTTTATTTTTCAGTCAAGAAGTAACTTATTTAGGACATAAATGTACAAACAAGGGAATATTACCCGATCCAAGCAAATTTGAAACCGTTCAAAACTATCCAACGCCAAAAACAGCAGATGAAGTTAAAAGATTCGTAGCCTTCTGCAATTATTACAGAAGATTTGTTCCGAATTTTGCAGAACATTCTAGAAAATTAACTAGGCTTTGCAAAAAGAATGTTACCTTCGAATGGACAGAAGAATGTCAAAAAGCTTTTGCCTACTTAAAGGAAGCATTAATTAGTCCAAAACTTTTGCAATACCCGGATTTCGAAAAAGAATTCTGCATAACAACGGACGCTAGTGGATACGCTTGTGGTGCAGTCCTTAGCCAAGAACATGATGGCAAACAGTTACCAATTGCTTACGCTTCAAGGTCCTTTACAAAAGGCGAAACTAACAAAGCTACAATAGAAAAAGAATTGGCCGCGATTCATTGGGCCATAACCTTCTTCAGACCATACGTATATGGCAGAAAATTCCTAGTTAAAACCGACCACCGCCCATTAACATACTTATTTTCAATGAAAAGTCCTTCCTCAAAGCTGACACGAGTAAGACTAGATTTAGAAGAGTACGATTTTGAAGTGGAGTACATAGCTGGTAAAGAAAGCCACATAGCGGACGCATTATCCCGCATAACTATAACAAATTTGAAAGACTTGTCAGTGGAAGCAAGCAAAATATTAAAAATAACTACCAGATCAGCAGCTAAAAAGAATAGCAAGAATATTGAGAATAAAGAAAGTCATACAGAGAACCCCAAAATATATGAAGCGCTAAATAAATTTGAAGTAAAAAGACATGTCGAGCTCGTTTTCAATCCTCCGAAATTGTATTTCAAAAAGGGAAAGAAAATTTGTAGCAATTTTGATACAAGCAACCTAATTGTTGAGGATAAGATTGACTTAGGACAATTCTTTACCAGGCTTGAAAAAGAAGCCGGCAATTTAGGACTTGTACAAGTACAGTTGTCCATAGGGGACAAATTGTTTAAAATGAATTATACTGCAGTAGGAAAATTTATTGAAATGGGTAATAAAGTTCTCAAAAAGTTAACAATCGCTTTAACCCCAGAGGTTATATACGTGACAAATCCCGGGAAAATTAAAGAAATTCTGCATAAACATCATGACGATCCTATTAGTGGTGGCCACCCAGGAATAAATCGCATGACAGATAAAATCAAGCAGAAATATAGCTGGCTGAATATGAAAAATGACATACGAAAATACATAAAGAACTGCATCCACTGCAAGAAAAATAAAACAAATAAGCACATAAAAGAGCCTATGACAATAACGGAGACACCTCCGAAGGCGTTCGATATTGTACAAATAGATACAGTCGGACCATTACCAAAGTCCATAAATGGCAACGAGTATGCAGTTACCATTATTTGCGACCTAACTAAATACTTAGTAGCCATTCCGGTCCCAAGCAAACACGCAATTACAGTCGCTAAAGCCGTGTTTGAACATTTCATCCTAATTTATGGACAAATGAAAACAATCCTGACAGACATGGGCACAGAATATAAAAATAGCCTATTCCAGGAACTGTGTAAATTGTTGAAAATTGAACATAAAACTTCAACACCATATCATCATCAAACTTTGGGTACAGTAGAACGCAGTCATCGAACATTTAATGAATACATACGTTCATACATATCCAGTGACAAAGACGATTGGGATGAATATCTCAAGTATTTCGCGTATTGTTATAATACAACACCATCTACCACACACAAATATTGTCCATTTGAACTAATATTTGCAAAAAACCCACCGAATTACGAATTCCTAATGGAAAATAAAATCAGCCCATTATACAATCACGAAGCTTATGACAAAGAAGTAAAATATAGACTTCAAATAGCACAGCAAAGAGCTAGAAAATTAGTCCAAGAGGCTAAAGAAAAACAAAAAGTAAATTACGATAAAAATAGCTATAGTAAGGAAATTAACATAGGAGATTTAGTATTAGTTAGAGAAGAGGCCTCCCATAAGTTAGAAAATAGATATACAGGACACTATAAAGTTAAAAATATTGATAAAAATAACAACTACACTTTAATTCCACATAGCATAGGAGACAGTAACAAAAACAAAAAAGAAATCGTAATTCATAAGAATAGACTTAAACCAATTTAAAACTCGTAGCGTTAAAAATAAAAATAAGCAATGCACCTTATTCATGATAATTTGGTAATAAAAAAAAAAAAAAAAAAAAAATACATAAGCATTCCAATTTACTCAATCTTATACACGGCACAAGCCAAACGAAAACAATATCAAGTATCAAACAAAATATACAAACAAATAGAGATAAAATAAAAACATGTGACAAAACAATGGTAACAAGATCCTAAAACGATTAAAAATTTTAAACCAACATCAAGCAGTTAAAATAGATATATATAATTGACTACAAATATATATATCTATTTTTTTTTAAGAGGGAAGGTGTAGCATTACATAAACACATCGCCCTTTTACTTTAATTGTCATGTGCACATAAATAATGTATAAACAAATATGAATGTATACAAACAACATTCTGCCCAAATTAGTTACATTGAACTGTGAATATAGGTTGTCATTCCGTCCTTTGTCATAATCTATATATATAAAAATGAATTGGCGTTTGTATATACCGTAAGATCTCCGTATCGGCTCAACCGATTTTAAATATTTTTTCTTCAATGTTTCCAATCTGTTTCAGGTCTCATTTACCACATAAATTCTTTTTTTTCTAATCTCAATTTAAAATTTTTTTAGTTAATACTCAATAACGGCTTAACCGATTTTCAAAATTTGTTCTTTTCTTTATTCTGTCGGACATAGTGTTTATTTATATAGAACAAAACATTTTCTAAATCCTCAATTTAATCATATATTAGCTAAAGAAGTTTAGCTACCATATAAGTTGTAGTCAGTTGAGATCAGTGGCGTTCTAACTGAAATGTTCCTGTAGGGAACTTAATGCCTTACAGATTTTTTCCGTTTTATATTTAAATACAAATGGTGAAGTCCTTTTCGCTACTTTGGCGAATGTTGAATAAGTGAATACAACAACCAAAAGTTTTGATTGTGAATATAGGTTGTTATTCCGTCCTTTTTCATAATCTACATCATCGTGAAGAAGTTGCAATCTATATATATAAAAATGAATTGGCGTTCGTATATCCCGTAAGATCTCCGTATCGGCTCAACCGATTTTAAATACTTTTTCTTTAATGTTTCAAATCTGTTTCAGGTCTCATTTACTACATCAATTTTTTTCTGTAATCTCAATTTAAATTTTTTTAGCTAATAATCTATAACGGCTTAACCGATTTTCAAAATTTTATCTTTTTTCTTTATTCTATCGGACATAGTGTTTATTTATATAGAACAAAACATTTTCTAACTCCTCAATTTAATCATATATTAGCTAAGGAAGTTTAGCTACCATATAAATTGTAGTCAGTTGAGATCACTGGTGTTCTAACTGAAATGTTCCTGTAGGGAACTGAATGCCACACAGATTTTTTCCGTTTTATATTTAAATACAAAATTTACTTGACCAAATGGTGAATTTCTTTTCGCTACTTTGGCGAATGTTGAAAAAGTGAATACAACAACCAAAAGTTTTGGTTGTGAATATAGGTTGTTACTACGTCCTTTTTCATAATCTATATATATAAAAATTAATTGGCGTTCGTATACCTATACCGTAAGATCTCCGTATCGGCTCAACCGATTTTAAAAATTTTTTCTGACTGAAATGCATAAGAGCTTTTGGTTGGTAAGTCCAATGAACTACTAACAGTTTAGTAGCGTCTTCTAAGTTAACTTATTCAACGCAAACCATGTAGTGCAGGATAATTTTAAGACAAAGGTAACCCAACAAACAATTTTGTTTGATATCACCTTGAGATGCATTTTAGGTCAAATGCCTTTCTCAAATCTCCAAGGTTAATTCTCAACAGCACCTCAGTAGTTTAGTTATAGCATTCTCAACTTCAAAGCACTTTTTTAATATAGGAATTTCAGTGATTCTCAAGTTGAGAATGCATTAAATCTCAACTTCATCTTAAGGGCAAATCCCTATTTGGCAATTTCTCAACTTCATCTCAAATAATGCGCAAGTTGAGAAATAACGTTGGAGAACAAAGCTTAACTTCAAGTTGTGAGGAAAGCTGAATCTCCACTTGAGAATCAAGGTTTTATCAAAAGTTGGAGAAAAAAATTGTCTGTGTTTGTTGGGAACTTAGACATATATCTTTTTTTTAAGCTATCCTTTTTTTAGATACAATTGCTTGGTAACTCAAAAAAATTCACTTCAAGGGTTAATTTAACAGCTACAACAGTTAAATTCCGGTTATCGTTAACCGGCTTCTGTGAAAACAGCTCTATGGAGTTAATGAGCTAACCAGCCCCATGAGAAAACACCTGTTTGATAGTTGCGGGGAGAGTGGTGTTAGTGGAGAGATCTTTAGTACGTAGGTGCAAATTTGAGGTTGCAAGTCATGCATACAGCTATGCCGCTGTAGCTGTAGTCATGAGAGTTTCCCGAAACAAAAAATAAATAAAGTATGTCCACCAAAGCTGATAAAAAATCAGAAGGTATACCCGAGAAGCTCACTTTTTTGGTTATGATATTATTTCATTGGAACTACGAACTTGAACCTGGAGAGCATAGAGGTGGATACCGCTAATTTACCAAAAATGAAACTACTATTTTTAAATGTGAAACTTCTATTTTTAAAGTGTGAATTTGGGTGTAAAAAAAGAAAATAAGAAAAGTTAATTAAAATGTTTGTTATTTTCAAAAGGTCTCAAGGTTTAAGGTACTGGACATGGTGTACTAAGAAGGTGACCCCAAGAAATCAGCTGATTTTTACTTTTTTTATTTGACTTTGCTGAATTTAGATTGCCAACCTAGAGAGAAAATCTTCGAGTTTCATGATAAGTGTGGCAACATTGGCAAACATTGTTGTTGTGCGCCGTTGTAAGTTTGACAATCGAAATTCTAAATTACACTAACAAAATACATGGCAATTCAAGTTTCTTTCACCTTATCAGTACACCATGGTACTGGAAAATTATAACTTCTCAGTTCCCTGCTAGAAAAGTATGAACAATCTTTAAAGAACTATACATAAGGGAGTTCCTTGGCAGAACAACGTCTGTCGGGTCAGCTAGTCTATATATAAAAATGGAGCCTATTTTCCTTGCTGACGCTATAACTCCAGAACGGCAGGACCGAATTAAACGAAATTTTGCGCGTAGTTTTTGATTGAGCCCGACATGGTTTATGGCTAAAAAAAGTATAAGAACCCGGGAAGGTTTTGGAGATATTCCACAAAATGTGGACCAGGGGTGACTCCAGAAAGTGTTTGTACGATATGGGTATCAAATGGAAGGTGTTGACGAGCGCTTGAACATGGTGTAGTTATTAGTCCCATATAAGACGCCGCATTCGAGGTATTTCCCAAAATATGGACCAGGTGTGACCCCAGACGGGTTTTCTACAATATGGGTATCAAATAAAAGGTATTGATGAGTATTTAAAAAAGAAGTGATTTTCAAGACCCTATGCGACCCGTTTTCCGATATATCTACCAAAATGTGGACCAGGGGTGACCTTAGAAGGATTTTATACGATATGGGTGTCGAATAAAAGGTGTTGATGAGTGTTTAAAAAAGAGGTGATTTTCAGGACCCTATGCTACCCCTCTTACGAGATATCCAAAAATGAGGACCAGGGGTGACCGTGGTATAATATAAAAATGAGTCGGAAAGCAGGAAAATAATGGAAGTCATTTTTCACATACATCGCCATTAATTTTATGTGACATTTTTTCTTGTGCGCACGTTCTTTCAAACGCAAATTTAAAACCGGTATTGTGTTCACTGTGAAATTGAAAAATGTATAGTAACTCATCAATTGAGAACGGCTGGACCGATTGCACAAATTTTTTTTTTATTGTATTTGTTTGTGCCCCGAGAAGGTTCTTCAGAAAGAAAAAGTAAAAAAGTTTCTGGAATCCTGAGATATTGACCGAAATGTGGACCAGGGGTGACCCCAAATGTATTTTAACAATATGCGTATCAAATTAAAGGTGTTGATGAGAGCTTTCAAAAAAGAACAATTTTCAGGTTCATCTGCGAACCCGTTTCCAAGATATTGACCATTAGGTGGACCAAGGCTGACCCAAGAATATGCTCATACAATATAGCTATCATATCAAAAGTGTTGATGACTGTGTCCGCTTAGAGTGAATTTTAGATTCATCTGAATTCAAGAAAAATATTATCATACAAAAGCTTTTTCATAGAGCTGTTTGCCTTATCTATATATATAAAAATGGAGGGAAAAAATGTATAGTAACTCATCAATTGAGAACGGCTCGACCGATTTCACTAATTTTTCCTTAATTGTATTTGTTTGTGCCCCGAGAAGGTTCTTCAGAGAGAAAAAGTTCAAAAAGTTTCTGGAATCCTGAGATATTGACCAAAATTTGGACCAGGGGTGACTCCGAATGTATTTTAACAATAAGCGTATCAAATTAAAGGTGTTGATGAGAGTTTTCACAAGGAAAAGTTTTCAGGTTCATCTGCGAACCCGTTTCCTTGAAATTTACCATTAGGTGGACCAAGGCTGACCCAAGAATAAGCTCATATAATATAGCTATCATATCAAAAGTGTTGATGACTGTGTCCGTTTAGAGTGAATTTTAGATTCATCTGAATTCAAGAAAAAAATTATTATACAAAAGCTTTTCCATAGAGCTGTTTGCCTTATCTATATATAAAATTGGAGCCTATTTTCCTTGCTGACGCTATAATTAAACGAAATTTTGCGCGTAGTTTTTGATTGAGCCCGACATGGTTTATGGCCAAAAAAAGTATAAGAAACCGGGAAGGTTTTAGAGATATTCCACAAAATGTGGACCAGGGGTGACTCCAGAAAGTGTTTCTACGATATGGGTATCAAATGAAAGGTGTTGACGAGCGCTTGAACATGGTGTAGTTATTAGTCCCATATAAGACGCCGTATTCGAGGTATTTCCCAAAATATGGACCAGGTGTGACCCCAGACGGGTTTTCTACAATATGGGTATCAAATAAAAGGTATTGATGAGTATTTAAAAAAGAGGTGATTTTCAAGACCCTATGCGACCCGTTTTCCGATATATCTACCAAAATGTGGACCAGGGGTGACCTTAGAAGGATTTTATACGATATGGGTGTCGAATAAAAGGTGTTGATGAGTGTTTAAAAAAGAGGTGATTTTCAGGACCCTATGCTACCCCTCTTACGAGATATCCAAAAATGAGGACCAGGGGTGACCCTGGTATAATATAAAAATAAGTCGGAAAGCAGGAAAATAATGGAAGTCATTTTTCACATACATCGCCATTAATTTTATGTGACATTTTTTCTTGTGCGCACGTTCTTTCAAACGCAAATTTAAACCGGTATTGTGTTCACTGTGAAATTGAAAAATGTATAGTAACTCATCAATTGAGAACGGCTGGACCGATTTCACAAATTTTTTTTTTATTGTATTTGTTTGTGCCCCGAGAAGGTTCTTCAGAAAGAAAAAGTAAAAAAAGTTTCTGGAATCCTGAGATATTGACCGAAATGTGGACCAGGGGTGACTCCGAATGTATTTTAACAATAAGCGTATCAAATTAAAGGTGTTGATGAGAGTTTTCACAAAGAACAATTTTCAGGTTCATCTGCGAACCCGTTTCCAAGATATTGACCATTAGGTGGACCAAGGCTGACCCAAGAATATGCTCATACAATATAGCTATCATACCAAAAGTGTTGATGACTGTGTCCGCTTAGAGTGAATTTTAGATTCATCTGAATTCAAGAAAAATATTATCATACAAAAGCTTTTTCATAGAGCTGTTTGCCTTATCTATATATATAAAAATGGAGGGAAAAAATTTATAGTAACTCATCAATTGAGAACGGCTCGACCGATTTCACTAATTTTTCCTTAATTGTATTTGTTTGTGCCCCGAGAAGGTTCTTCAGAGAGAAAAAGTTAAAAAAGTTTCTGGAATCCTGAGATATTGACCAAAATGTGGACCAGGGGTGACTCCGAATGTATTTTAACAATAAGCGTATCAAATTAAAGGTGTTGATGACAGTTTTCACAAGGAAAAGTTTTCAGGTTCATCTGCGAACCCGTTTCCTTGAAATTTACCACTAGGTGGACCAAGGCTTACCCAAGAATAAGCTCATATAATATAGCTATCATATCAAAAGTGTTGATGACTGTGTCCGCTTAGAGTGAATTTTAGATTCATCTGAATTCAAGAAAAAAATTATTATACAAAAGCTTTTCCATAGAGCTGTTTGCCTTATCTATTTATAAAAATGAATCCCTATTTCCCTTGGTCATCGCATCACGCCTGAATGGATAAACTAATTACAAAAGTTAAACTAGGTTATGTCGATTTGCTATTCTTTTTTCAATTCAGTTCGCAGTTTTGGTAAGTTTGAATATATTAACTGACGGTAATTCTTTCATTTAGGTGTCACCTCCTAAAAAATTTGAATGCGTGTCGTGAAATAAAAAAAATTAAGAATAGTCGACGATTTAATAAGATGCTTTAGTGAACATCTAAGAAAGACGAAAATTTAAAACATTCATTAATGATATCTTAATAAATGGTAAAAAATTTAGATCAAATCAAAACTGTAGGGAAATTCACCACATTCACCAAAGTTCAAATAACTAAATTTATAGATTGAAATACACTATGGCTGGGTATGAAAGATAGTTCGAGCAAATTGGTAAGATACATATGTATAAATGAAATGCGCCCTAATTTTTGGCAGGACAACGTCTGCCGGGTCTGCTAGTCTATATATAAAAATGGAGCCTATTTTCTTTGCTGACGCTATAACTCCAGAACGGCAGGACCGAATTAAACGAAATTTTGCGCGTAGTTTTTGATTGAGCCCGACATGGTTTATGGCCAAAAAAAGTATAAGAAAACGGGAAGGTTTTGGAGATATTCCACAAAATGTGGACCAGGGGTGACTCCAGAAAGTGTTTGTACGATATGGGTATCAAATGAAAGGTGTTGACGAGCGCTTGAACATGGTGTAGTTATTAGTCCCATATAAGACGCCGTGTTCGAGGTATTTCCCAAAATATGGACCAGGTGTGACCCCAGACGGGTTTTCTACAATATGGGTATCAAATAAAAGGTATTGATGAGTATTTAAAAAAGAGGTGATTTTCAAGACCCTATGCGACCCGTTTTCCGAGATATCTACCAAATGAGAGTTTTCACAAGGAAAAGTTTTCAGGTTCATCTGCGAACCCGTTTCCTTGAAATTTACCATTAGGTGGACCAAGGCTGACCCAAGAATAAGCTCATATAATATAGCTATCATATCAAAAGTGTTGATGACTGTGTCCGCTTAGAGTGAATTTTAGATTCATCTGAATTCAAGAAAAAAATTATCACACAAAAGCTTTTTCATAGAGCTGTTTGCCTTATCTATATATATAAAAATGGAGGGAAAAAATGTATAGTAACTCATCAATTGAGAACGGCTCTACCGATTTCACTAATTTTTTCTTAATTGTATTTGTTTGCGCCCCGAGAAGGTTCTTCAGAGAGAAAAAGTTAAAAAAGTTTCTGGAATCCTGAGATATTGACCAAAATGTGGACCAGGGGTGACTCCGAATGTATTTTAACAATAAGCGTATCAAATTAAAGGTGTTGATGAGAGTTTTCACAAGGAAAAGTTTTCAGGTTCATCTGCGAACCCGTTTCCTTGAAATTTACCATTAGGTGGACCAAGGCTGACCCAAGAATAAGCTCATATAATATAGCTATCATATCAAAAGTGTTGATGACTGTGTCCGCTTAGAGTGAATTTTAGATTCATCTGAATTCAAGAAAAAAATTATTATACAAAAGCTTTTCCATAGAGCTGTTTGCCTTATCTATTTATAAAAATGAATCCCTATTTCCCTTGGTCATCGCATCACGCCTGAATGGATAAACTAATTACAAAAGTTAAACTAGGTTATGTCGATTTGCTATTCTTTTTTCAATTCAGTTCGCAGTTTTGGTAAGTTTGAATATATTAACTGACGGTAATTCTTTCATTTAGGTGTCACCTCCTAAAAAATTTGAATGCGTGTCGTGAAATAAAAAAAATTAAGAATAGTCGACGATTTAATAAGATGCTTTAGTGAACATCTAAGAAAGACGAAAATTTAAAACATTCATTAATGATATCTTAATAAATGGTAAAAAATTTAGATCAAATCAAAACTGTAGGGAAATTCACCACATTCACCAAAGTTCAAATAACTAAATTTATAGATTGAAATACACTATGGCTGGGTATGAAAGATAGTTCGAGCAAATTGGTAAGATACATATGTATAAATGAAATACGCCCTAATTTTTGGCAGGACAACGTCTGCCGGGTCTGCTAGTCCATTAGGTGGACCAAGGCTGACCCAAGAATATGCTCATACAATATAGCTATCATATCAAAAGTGTTGATGACTGTGTCCGCTTAGAGTGAATTTTAGATTCATCTGAATTCAAGAAAAATATTATCATACAAAAGCTTTTTCATAGAGCTGTTTGCCTTATCTATATATATAAAAATGGAGGGAAAAAATGTATAGTAACTCATCAATTGAGAACGGCTCGACCGATTTCACTAATTTTTCCTTAATTGTATTTGTTTGTGCCCCGAGAAGGTTCTTCAGAGAGAAAAAGTTAAAAAAGTTTCTGGAATCCTGAGATATTGACCAAAATGTGGACCAGAGGTGACTCCGAATGTATTTTAACAATAAGCGTATCAAATTAAAGGTGTTGATGAGAGTTTTCACAAGGAAAAGTTTTCAGGTTCATCTGCGAACCCGTTTCCTTGAAATTTACCATTAGGTGGACCAAGGCTGACCCAAGAATAAGCTCATATAATATAGCTATCATATCAAAAGTGTTGATGACTGTGTCCGCTTAGAGTGAATTTTAGATTCATCTGAATTCAAGAAAAAAATTATTATACAAAAGCTTTTCCATAGAGCTGTTTGCCTTATCTTAATATATAAAAATCACGTGTCACATGTTCAATCAGGGTGAGCTCCTAAACTACTCAACCGATTTTAATGAAATTTGCACAGCATCTACAGTTTGATCCAACTTGAAAGATAGGATACCTTATATCTCAAGGGGGAGTGGAAATCGGTAAAAAACCATAAATTTTTTTGTTTACACAGCCACAAATCATAAACGGATCCACCGATTAGAATGAAACTTACTTGAAGTTAAACTTTGAAATATTTACTTTCGTTCTGCATCAAAAAAAATAGTTGATGCATATATTATTTAACCAAAATTGTTTAAACAATAGGAGCACCTTTTCTAAAAAAAGCTGTTTGTGTGTTTGTTCGCTGTCAACCAAATGAATCGATTTAAGTTAAGCGAGCGCTCGGTAGCGGTACTTCGCTTCGTACATACATACATATGTATGTATGTATGACGCTTTAAATAAAAACAAAATTAACATTCATATGTACATATGTACGTTTTCGTGTTGCTGAGGGATAAGTAAAAATCAAATCCATATATGTACATATTTCGTAGTGAACGCATTTTGTGAAACCCCGTTATTCGTATTTTATACAATTGCTTCATTGTTCAAAAATATTTAATTAAAATATATACATATGTACATGTAAGTATTATCACTTAATTATATTATTAATTTCTTATTTCATATTAATCAATTCAAAAATGACAGGAAAAAATTAGAACGGCTGGACAGATTTGACTCAAGTTTTTTTTCAGTTCTTCGTAATTGGTAACGCGGTGTTTCCACCAAACCAAACACCGTGTTTAAAAGGGTTTGGGTTATGTAGAAATGGTTATGTAGAAATGTCAAGTTTTTCTACTGAGAGTTTACCGGAAAATGGGCTTACACCCACTAAATCGGAACGACGATCATAATAAATTGTTTAGTGGGTGTAAACCCATTTTCCGGCAAACTATCAGTGGAAAACTTGACATTTCTACATAACCCAAACCCTTTTAAACACGGTGTTTGGTTTGGTGGAAACATAGCATAAGAGAAGGTTTGTGTGAGGGAAAATTTTGGGAAATATTTCCGGATTTTCAAGATTTATGTAATTTTGGAAAAGTGAGCGGTGCCACGCCCACATTTTTTGTATTCAGTACTTCCATAATGTCCAAAGTTTATGGTTGATCTGTTTTAAACTTTTCCAATACGTGAAAATCTTCGTGGGGTACGACATACATACATTTGTAAATTTTTTGGAAAAGTGGTCAGTTCTAAGACCACAGCTAAGTAATATTTCAATTCGTTATATCCCTGAATGTATTTTCTTTAGTGACATTTTAACATTCTTAAATCTTAATCAAAGCACTTAATTTTTTTGTTTGTTATTGCCGTTTATACATATCCAGAGTATTATAGGATTTCCTTAAAATCATAATAGTGGCGTTAAGTGGTAGATATAGGATATAATTAAATAAATACTAACTACACATCTGCTCAGCAGCGCATAATGGTTTGTGTCATAGCCATTGAGTTCAAAAGATTCGTTTTTTAGTTGGACATCCAACAAATTTATTTGTTTATACCAAATACGTTAAAACCGGAAACATTGCATATACTAAAGCACTGAAATAAATGGAATGTTAAAAATTAATAGAAAAATAGTTGAAAATGTATTTCTAGGGAAGTCACTGGTCAGGCAGAACAACGTCTGCCAGGTCTGCTAGTATAATATAGCTATCATATCAAAAGTGTTGATGACTGTGTCCGCTTAGAGTGAATTTTAGATTCATCTGAATTCAAGAAAAAAATTCTTATACAAAAGGTTTTTCATAGAGCTGTTTGCCTTATCTATATATAAAAATGGAGCCTTTTTTCCTTGCTGACGCTATAACTCCAGAACGGCAGGACCGAATTAAACGAAATTTTGCGCGTAGTTTTTGATTGAGCCCGACATGGTTTATGGCCAAAAAAAGTATAAGAAACCGGGAAGGTTTTGGAGATATTCCACAAAATGTGGACCAGGGGTGACTCCAGAAAGTGTTTGTACGATATGGGTATCAAATGAAAGGTGTTGACGAGCGCTTGAACATGGTGTAGTTATTAGTCCCATATAAGACGCCGTGTTCGAGGTATTTCCCAAAATATGGACCAGGTGTGACCCCAGACGGGTTTTCTACAATATGGGTATCAAATAAAAGGTATTGATGAGTATTTAAAAAAGAGGTGATTTTCAAGACCCTATGCGACCCGTTTTCCGAGATATCTACCAAATGAGAGTTTTCACAAGGAAAAGTTTTCAGGTTCATCTGCGAACCCGTTTCCTTGAAATTTACAATTAGGTGGACCAAGGCTGACCCAAGAATAAGCTCATATAATATAGCTATCATATCAAAAGTGTTGATGACTGTGTCCGCTTAGAGTGAATTTTAGATTCATCTGAATTCAAGAAAAAAATTATCATACAAAAGCTTTTTCATAGAGCTGTTTGCCTTATCTATATATATAAAAATGGAGGGAAAAAATGTATAGTAACTCATCAATTGAGAACGGCTCTACCGATTTCACTAATTTTTTCTTAATTGTATTTGTTTGTGCCCCGAGAAGGTTCTTCAGAGAGAAAAAGTTAAAAAAGTTTCTGGAATCCTGAGATATTGACCAAAATGTGGACCACGGGTGACTCCGAATATATTTTAACAATAAGCGTATCAAATTAAAGGTGTTGATGAGAGTTTTCAGGTTCATCTGCGAACCCGTTTCCTTGAAATTTACCATTAGGTGGACCAAGGCTGACCCAAGAATAAGCTCATATAATATAGCTATCATATCAAAAGTGTTGATGACTGTGTCCGCTTAGAGTGAATTTTAGATTCATCTGAATTCAAGAAAAAAATTCTTATACAAAAGGTTTTTCATAGAGCTGTTTGCCTTATCTATATATAAAAATGGAGCCTATTTTCCTTGCTGACGCTATAACTCCAGGACGGCTGGACCGAATTAAACGAAATTTTGCGCGTAGTTTTTGATTGAGCCCGACATGGTTTATGGGCAAAAAAAGTATAAGAAACCTTTGAGGTTTTGGAGATATTCCACAAAATGTGGACCAGGGGTGAATCCAGAAAGTGTTTGTACGATATGGGTATCAAATAAGAGCTATTGGTGAGTGTTCTAACATGGAGTGGTTTTGAGTCCCATATGGGGTCCCGTTTCCGAGATATTGACCCAAATGTGGACCAGGGGTGACTCCAGAAATTGTTTGTACGATATGGGTATCAAATGAAAGGTATTGATGAGTGTTCTAACATGGAGTGGTTTTGAGTCCCATATGGGGTCCCGTTTCCGAGATATTGACCCAAATGTGAACCAGGGGTGACTCCAGAAAGTGTTTGTACGATATGGGTATCAAATGAAAGGTATTGATGAGTGTTCTAACATGGAGTGGTCATTTTTCACATACATCGCCATTAATTTTATGTGACATTTTTTCTTATGCGCACGTTCTTTCAAACGCAAAATTAAAACCGGTATTGTGTTCACTGTGAAAATGAAAAATGTATAGTAACTCATCAATTGAGAACGGCTGGACCGATTTCACTAATTTTTTTTTTTGTATTTGTTTTTGCCCCGAGAAGGTTCTTCAGAAAGAAAAAGTTAAAAAAGTTTCTGGAATCCTGAGATATTGACCGAAATGTGGACCAGGGGTGACCCCGAATGTATTTTAACAATAAGCGTATCAAATTAAAGGTGTTGATGACAGTTTTCTCAAGGAACAGTTTTCAGGTTCATCTGCGAACCCGTTTCCAAGATATTGACCATTAGGTGGACCAAGGCTGACCCAAGAATAAGCTCATATAATATAGCTATCATATCAAAAGTGCTGATGACTGTGTCCGCTTAGAGTGAATTTTAGATTCATCTGAATCCAGGAAAAAAAATTATCATACAAAAGCTTTTTCATAGAGCTGTTTGCCTTATCTATATATATAAAATTCAAATTATGTAAATATATATGTATGTATGTATGTAGGTATAGATCGACTTGCGTCCTAAACTTATAAACCGATCGTAACCAAATTTTACACACCCACTGTACATCTTCCAGGGATGGTCACAGGCTAAAAAATATTTTGATATATATAGGGGGCGTGGCACCTCCCATACAAATGGAATTTTCCATTGTCCGTATCTCCGGAAGTATTTATGTTAGACCATTGAAACTCGGTAAGGGGTTATATGGGATCGATCCCTACCACCTCCAAAACAACTGGGTATAACGAAAAAGTGGGCGTGGCACCTCCCATACGAATGAAATACTTCTTAGTCGATATCTCTGCAACTATTTAGGTTAGACCACTGAAATTTGGTGAGAGATTATATGAGATCGATCCCTACCACCACCAAAAAAAACTGGGGATAACGAAAAAGGGGGCGTGGCACCTCCCATACGAATGAAATACTTCTTAGTCGATATCTTTGGAAGTATTTAGGTTAGACCACTGAAATTTGGTAAGAGATTATATGGAATCGATCCCTACCACCTCCAAAAAAACTGGGGATAACGACAAAGTGGGCGTGGCACCTCCCATACGAATGAAATGCTTTTTTAGTCGATATCTCTGGAACTATTTAGGTTAGATCACTGAAATTTGGTTAGCGGTTATATGGAATCGATCCCTACCACCTCCAAAAAAAAGCTTTGGATAACGACGGTGTGGGCGTGGCACCTCCCATACGAATGAAATACTTCTTAGTCGATATCTCTGGAAGTATTTAGGTTAGACCACTGAAATTTGGTTAGGGGTTATATGGAATCGATCCCTACCACCTCCAAAAAAAACTGGGGATAACGACAGTGTGGGCGTGGCACCTCCCATACGAATGAAATACTTCTTAGTCGATATCTCTGGAAGTATTTATGTTAGATCATTGAAACTTGGTTAGGGGCTATATGGAATCGATCCCTACCACCTCCAAAAAAACTGGGGATAACGAAAAAGGGGGCGTGGCACCTCCCATACGAATGAAATACTTCTTAGTCGATATCTTTGGAAGTATTTAGGTTAGACCACTGAAATTTGTTGAGAGATTATATGGAATCGATCCCTACCACCTCCAAAAAAACTGGGGATAACGACTGTGTGGGCGTGGCACCTCCCATACGAATGAAATACTTCTTAGTCGATATCTCTGGAAGTATTTAGGTTAGATCATTGAAACTTGGTTAGGGGTTATATGGAATCGATCCCTACCACCTCCAAAAAAACTGGGGATAACGATAGTGTGGGCGTGGCACCTCCCACACAAA
>OX608078.1:17430809-17504967 GCA_951509765.1 Sphenella marginata
ACGGCAATAACAAACAAAAAAAATTAAGTGCTTTAAAATGTCACTAAAGCAAATACATTCAGGGATATAACGAATTGAAATATTACTTAGCTTGTGGTCTTGGAAGTGCCCACTTTTCCAAAGAATTTACAAATGTAGCCTATGTATGTCGTACCCAACGAAGATTTTAACGTATTGGAAAAGTTTAAAACAGATCAACCATAAACTTTGGACATTATTGAAGTACAAACAAAGCACTGAATACAAAAAATGTGGGCGTCGCACCGTCTTGACTAAAGGACACACATATCAAAAAATCTTAAATTTAGGCCTAATATGTTCAGAGTTATGAAGAATTTAAATTTTATATAGCCTGGGGGCGTGGCACTGGCTACTTTTCCAAAAGTTCATATAGCCTGAATCGTACACAACAATCTTCTGAACCAATCTTGAAAGTTTAAAAGAGATCGACCATAACCTTTGGACATTATTGAAGTACAAACAAAACACAAAAAATGTGGGCGTGGCACCGCCCACTTTTCCAAAATTACATAAATCTTGACCAAAGGACACACATATCCAGAAATCATTAATTTAGACCAAATATGTTCAGAGCTATGAAGAATTTAAATTTTATATAGCCTGGGGGCGTGGCACCGCCTACTTTTCCAAAAATTGATATAGCCTAAATCGTACACAACAATTTTCTTAGCCAATCTTGAAAGTTTAAAAGAGATCGACCATAAACTTTGGACATTATTGAAGTACACACAAAACACCAAAAATGGGGGCGTGGCACCGCCCACTTTTCGAAAAATGTATAAATCTTGACCAAAGGACACACATATCTAAAAATCATTAATTTAGACCAAATATGTTCATAGTTAGGACGATTTGAAATTTTATATAGCCTGTGGGCGTGGCACCGCCCACTTTTCCAAAAATGTATACAACCTAAATCCTACACAATAATCTTCTAAATCAAAGTGGAGAGTTTAAAAGAGATCGACTATAAACTTTGGATATTATTGAATTACAAACAAAACACAAAAAATGGGGGCGTGGCACCGCCCACTTTTCGAAAAATGTATAAATCTTGACCAAAGGACACACATATCCAAAAATCATTAATTAAGACCAAATATGTTCATAGTTATGACGATTTGAAATTCATAGCTATGACAATTTGAAATTTTATACAGCCTGAGGGCGTGGCACCGCCCACTTTTCCAAAAATTAATATAGCCTATGCTTTAACCCATGATCCCAAGAATATACTGTGAAAATTTCATAAAAATCGGTTGAGTACTTTGGACGCCCATAAAGGACACACAGACACACAGACACACATTCATTTTTATTTATAAGACTAGCACACCCGGCAGACGTTGTCCTGCCAAAAATTAGGGCGTATTTCATTTATACATATGTATCTTACCAATTTGCTCGAACTATCTTTCATACCCAGCCATAGTGTATTTCAATCTATAAATTTAGTTATTTGAACTTTGGTGAATGTGGTGAATTTCCCTACAGTTTTGATTTGATCTAAATTTTTTACCATTTATTAAGATATCATTAATGAATGTTTTAAATTTTCGTCTTTCTTAGATGTTCACTAAAGCATCTTATTAAATCGTCGACTATTCTTAATTTTTTTTATTTCACGACACGCATTCAATTTTTTAGGAGGTGACACCTAAATGAAAGAATTACCGTCAGTTAATATATTCAAACTTACCAAAACTCCGAACTGAATTGAAAAAAGAATAGCAAATCGACATAACCTAGTTTAACTTTTGTAATTAGTTTATCCATTCAGGCGTGATGCGATGACCAAGGGAAATAGGGATTCATTTTTATAAATAGACTAGCAGACCCGGCAGACGTTGTTCTGCCTGACCAGTGACTTCCCTAGAAATACATTTTCAAATATTTTTCTTTAACTTTAACATTCCATTTATTGCAGTGCTTTAGGATATACAATGTTTCTGGCTTTAAAGTCTTTGGTATAAACAAATAAATTTTTTGGATGTCCAACTCAA
Organism: Sphenella marginata; assembly: GCA_951509765.1. Classification (NCBI taxonomy): domain Eukaryota; kingdom Metazoa; phylum Arthropoda; class Insecta; order Diptera; family Tephritidae; genus Sphenella; species Sphenella marginata. The sequence continues at coordinate 17,432,834 of OX608078.1, forward strand.
AAAACGGATCTTTTGAACTCAAGGGGTATGACAAAAACCATTATGCGCTGCTGAGCAGATGTATAGTTAGTACTTATTTAATTATATCCTATATCTACCTATAATACTCTGGATATGTATGAACGGCAATAACAAACAAAAAAAATTAAGTGCTTTAAAATGTCACTAAAGCAAATACATTCAGCGATATAACGAATTGAAATATTACTTAGCTTGTGGTCTTGGAAGTGCCCACTTTTCCAAAGAATTTACAAATGTAGCCTATGTATGTCGTACCCAACGAAGATTTTAACGTATTGGAAAAGTTTAAAACAGATCAACCATAAACTTTGGACATTATTGAAGTACAAACAAAGCACTGAATACAAAAAATGTGGGCGTCGCACCGTCTTGACTAAAGGACACACATATCCAAAAATCTTTAATTTAGACCTAATATGTTCAGAGTTATGAAGAATTTAAATTTTATATAGCCTGGGGGCGTGGCACTGGCTACTTTTCCGAAAGTTCATATAGCCTGAATCGTACACAACAATCTTCTGAACCAATCTTGAAAGTTTAAAAGAGATCGACCATAACCTTTGGACATTATTGAAGTACAAACAATTGGGGCACGTCGGTTCGAGACCTAACATTTTTTAAAAAAAACAAAAAATTGTTAACAACATTTTCGATATAAAATTTAAATAATTTTTATTAGGCGCATTTCTATGACAACCGTCGTAAATTTAATTCTAAAAAAATTTGGTTATACACCTAGATCAGTATGTCTGCGTTCAAAGGGTTTTTTTGGCGTGATGCGATGACCAAGGGAAATAGGGATTCATTTTTATAAATAGATAAGGCAAACAGCTCTATGGAAAAGCTTTTGTATAATAATTTTTTTCTTGAATTCAGATGAATCTAAAATTCACTCTAAGCGGACACAGTCATCAACACTTTTGATATGATAGCTATATTATATGAGCTTATTCTTGGGTCAGCCTTGGTCCACCTAATGGTAAATTTCAAGGAAACGGGTTCGCAGATGAACCTGAAAACTTTTCCTTGTGAAAACTCTCATCAACACCTTTAATTTGATACGCTTATTGTTAAAATACATTCGGAGTCACCCCTGGTCCACATTTTGGTCAATATCTCAGGATTCCAGAAACTTTTTTAACTTTTTCTCTCTGAAGAACCTTCTCGGGGCACAAACAAATACAATTAAGGAAAAATTAGTGAAATCGGTCGAGCCGTTCTCAATTGATGAGTTACTATACATTTTTTCCCTCCATTTTTATATATATAGATAAGGCAAACAGCTCTATGAAAAAGCTTTTGTATGATAATATTTTTCTTGAATTCAGATGAATCTAAAATTCACTCTAAGCGGACACAGTCATCAACACTTTTGATATGATAGCTATATTGTATGAGCATATTCTTGGGTCAGCCTTGGTCCACCTAATGGTCAATATCTTGGAAACGGGTTCGCAGATGAACCTGAAAATTGTTCTTTGTGAAAACTCTCATCAACACCTTTAATTTGATACGCATATTGTTAAAATACATTTGGGGTCACCCCTGGTCCACATTTCGGTCAATATCTCAGGATTCCAGAAACTTTTTTTACTTTTTCTTTCTGAAGAACCTTCTCTACACAAACAAATACAATAAAAAAAAAATTTGTGATATCGGTCCAGCCGTTCTCAATTGATGAGTTACTATACATTTTTCAATTTCACAGTGAACACAATACCGGTTTTAAATTTGCGTTTGAAAGAACGTGCGCACAAGAAAAAATGTCACATAAAATTAATGGCGATGTATGTGAAAAATGACTTCCATTATTTTCCTGCTTTCCGACTTATTTTTATATTATACCACGGTCACCCCTGGTCCTCATTTTTGGATATCTCGTAAGAGGGGTAGCATAGGGTCCTGAAAATCACCTCTTTTTTAAACACTCATCAACACCTTTTATTCGACACCCATATCGTATAAAATCCTTCTAAGGTCACCCCTGGTCCACGTTTTGGTAGATATATCGGAAAACGGGTCGCATAGGGTCTTGAAAATCACCTCTTTTTTAAATACTCATCAATACCTTTTATTTGATACCCATATTGAAGAAAACCCGTCTGGGGTCACACCTGGTCCATATTTTGGGAAATACCTCGAATACGGCGTCTTATATGGGACTAATAACTACACCATGTTCAAGCGCTCGTCAACACCTTCCATTTGATACCCATATCGTACAAACACTTTCTGGAGTCACCCCTGGTCCACATTTTGTGGAATATCTCCAAAACCTTCCCGAGTTCTTATACTTTTTTTGGCCATAAACCATGTCGGGCTCAATCAAAAACTACGCGCAAAATTTCGTTTAATTCGGTCCTGCCGTTCTGGAGTTATAGCGTCAGCAAGGAAAATAGGCTCCATTTTTATATATAGACTAGCAGACCCGGCAGACGTTGTTCTGCCTGACCAGTGACTTCCCTAGAAATACATTTTCAAATATTTTTCTTTAACTTTAACATTCCATTTATTGCAGTGCTTTAGGATATACCATGTTTCTGGCTTTAAAGTCTTTGGTATAAGCAAATAAATTTTTTGGATGTCCAACTCAAAAAACGGATCTTTTGAACTCAATGGGTATGACAAAAACCATTATGCGCTGCTGAGCAGATGTATAGTTAGTACTTATTTAATTATATCCTATATCTACCTATAATACTCTGGATATGTATGTACGGCAATAACAAACAAAAAAAATTAAGTGCTTTAAAATGTCACTAAAGCAAATACATTCAGGGATATAACGAATTGAAATATTACTTAGCTTGTGGTCTTGGAAGTGCCCACTTTTCCAAAGAATTTACAAATGTAGCCTATGTATGTCGTACCCAACGAAGATTTTAACGTATTGGAAAAGTTTAAAACAGATCAACCATAAACTTTGGACATTATTGAAGTACAAACAAAGCACTGAATACAAAAAATGTGGGCGTCGCACCGTCTTGACTAAAGGACACACATATCAAAAAATCTTAAATTTAGGCCTAATATGTTCAGAGTTATGAAGAATTTAAATTTGATATAGCCTGGGGGCGTGGCACTGGCTACTTTTCCAAAAGTTCATATAGCCTGAATCGTACACAACAATCTTCTGAACCAATCTTGAAAGTTTAAAAGAGATCGACCATAACCTTTGGACATTATTGAAGTACAAACAAAACACAAAAAATGTGGGCGTGGCACCGCCCACTTTTCCAAAATTACATAAATCTTGACCAAAGGACACACATATCCAGAAATCATTAATTTAGACCAAATATGTTCAGAGCTATGAAAAATTTAAATTTTATATATCCTGGGGGCGTGGCACCGCCTACTTTTCCAAAAATTGATATGGCCTAAATCATACACAACAATCTTCTGAACCAATCTTGAAAGTTTAAAAGAGCTCGACCATAAACTTTGGAAATTATTGAAGTACAAACAAAACACAAAAAATGTGGGCGTGGCACCGCCCACTTTTCCAAAATTACATAAATCTTGACCAAAGGACACACATATCCAGAAATCATTAATTTAGACCAAATATGTTCAGAGCTATGAAGAATTTAAATTTTATATAGCCTGGGGGCGTGGCACCGCCTACTTTTCCAAAAATTGATATAGCCTAAATCGTACACAACAATTTTCTTAGCCAATCTTGAAAGTTTAAAAGAGATCGACCATAAACTTTGGACATTATTGAAGTACACACAAAACACCAAAAATGGGGGCGTGGCACCGCCCACTTTTCGAAAAATGTATAAATCTTGACCAAAGGACACACATATCTAAAAATCATTAATTTAGACCAAATATGTTCATAGTTAGGACGATTTGAAATTTTATATAGCCTGTGGGCGTGGCACCGCCCACTTTTCCAAAAATGTATACAACCTAAATCCTACACAATAATCTTCTAAATCAAAGTGGAGAGTTTAAAAGAGATCGACTATAAACTTTGGATATTATTGAATTACAAACAAAACACAAAAAATGGGGGCGTGGCACCGCCCACTTTTCGAAAAATGTATAAATCTTGACCAAAGGACACACATATCTAAAAATCATTAATTAAGACCAAATATGTTCATAGTTATGACGATTTGAAATTCATAGCTATGACAATTTGAAATTTTATACAGCCTGAGGGCGTGGCACCGCCCACTTTTCCAAAAATTAATATAGCCTATGCTTTAACCCATGATCCCAAGAATATACTGTGAAAATTTCATAAAAATCGGTTGAGTACTTTGGACGCCCATAAAGGACACACAGACACACAGACACACATTCATTTTTATTTATAAGATAAGGCAAACAGCTCTATGAAAAAGCTTTTGTATAATAATTTTTTTCTTGAATTCAAATGAATCTAAAATTCACTCTAAGCGGACACAGTCATCAACACTTTTGATATGATAGCTATATTATATGAGCTTATTCTTGGGTCAGCCTTGGTCCACCTAATGGTAAATTTCAAGGAAACGGGTTCGCAGATGAACCTGAAAACTTTTCCTTGTGAAAACTCTCATTTGGTAGATATCTCGGAAAACGGGTCGCATAGGGTCTTGAAAATCACCTCTTTTTTAAATACTCATCAATACCTTTTATTTGATACCCATATTGTAGAAAACCCGTCTGGGGTCACACCTGGTCCATATTTTGGGAAATACCTCGAATACGGCGTCTTATATGGGACTAATAACTACACCATGTTCAAGCGCTCGTCAACACCTTCCATTTGATACCCATATCGTACAAACACTTTCTGGAGTCACCCCTGGTCCACATTTTGTGGAATATCTCCAAAACCTTCCCGGGTTCTTATACTTTTTTTGGCCATAAACCATGTCGGGCTCAATCAAAAACTACGCGCAAAATTTCGTTTAATTCGGTCCTGCCGTTCTGGAGTTATAGCGTCAGCAAGGAAAATAGGCTCCATTTTTATATATAGACTAGCAGACCCGGCAGACGTTGTTCTGCCTGACCAGTGACTTCCCTAGAAATACATTTTCAAATATTTTTCTTTAACTTTAACATTCCATTTATTGCAGTGCTTTAGGATATACAATGTTTCTGGCTTTAAAGTCTTTGGTATAAACAAATAAATTTTTTGGATGTCCAACTCAAAAAACGGATCTTTTGAACTCAATGGGTATGACAAAAACCATTATGCGCTGCTGAGCAGATGTATAGTTAGTACTTATTTAATTATATCCTATATCTACCTATAATATTCTGGATATGTATGAACGGCAATAACAAACAAAAAAAATTAAGTGCTTTAAAATGTCACTAAAGCAAATACATTCAGGGATATAACGAATTGAAATATTACTTAGCTTGTGGTCTTGGAAGTGCCCACTTTTCCAAAGAATTTACAAATGTAGCCTATGTATGTCGTACCCAACGAAGATTTTAACGTATTGGAAAAGTTTAAAACAGATCAACCATAAACTTTGGACATTATTGAAGTACAAACAAAGCACTGAATACAAAAAATGTGGGCGTCGCACCGTCTTGACTAAAGGACACACATATCCAAAAATCTTTAATTTAGACCTAATATGTTCAGAGTTATGAAGAATTTAAATTTTATATAGCCTGGGGGCGTGGCACTGGCTACTTTTCCAAAAGTTCATATAGCCTGAATCGTACACAACAATCTTCTGAACCAATCTTGAAAGTTTAAAAGAGATCGACCATAACCTTTGGACATTATTGAAGTACAAACAAAACACAAAAAATGTGGGCGTGGCACCGCCCACTTTTCCAAAATTACATAAATCTTGACCAAAGGACACACATATCCAGAAATCATTAATTTAGACCAAATATGTTCAGAGCTATGAAAAATTTAAATTTTATATATCCTGGGGGCGTGGCACCGCCTACTTTTCCAAAAATTGATATAGCCTAAATCATACACAACAATCTTCTGAACCAATCTTGAAAGTTTAAAAGAGCTCGACCATAAACTTTGGAAATTATTGAAGTACACACCAAACACCAAAAATGGGGGCGTGGCACCGCCCACTTTTCGAAAAATGTATAAATCTTGACCAAAGGACACACATATCTAAAAATCATTAATTTAGACCAAATATGTTCATAGTTAGGACGATTTGAAATTTTATATAGCCTGTGGGCGTGGCACCGCACACTTTTCCAAAAATGTATACAACCTAAATCCTACACAATAATCTTCTAAATCAAAGTGGAGAGTTTAAAAGAGATCGACTATAAACTTTGGATATTATTGAATTACAAACAAAACACAAAAAATGGGGGCGTGGCACCGCCCACTTTTCGAAAAATGTATAAATCTTGACCAAAGGACACACATATCCAAAAATCATTAATTAAGACCAAATATGTTCATAGTTATGACGATTTGAAATTCATAGCTATGACAATTTGAAATTTTATACAGCCTGAGGGCGTGGCACCGCCCACTTTTCCAAAAATTAATATAGCCTATGCTTTAACCCATGATCCCAAGAATATACTGGGAAAATTTCATAAAAATCGGTTGAGTACTTTGGACGCCCATAAAGGACACACAGACACACAGACACACATTCATTTTTATTTATAAGACTAGCACACCCGGCAGACGTTGTCCTGCCAAAAATTAGGGCGTATTTCATTTATACATATGTATCTTACCAATTTGCTCGAACTATCTTTCATACCCAGCCATAGTGTATTTCAATCTATAAATTTAGTTATTTGAACTTTGGTGAATGTGGTGAATTTCCCTACAGTTTTGATTTGATCTAAATTTTTTACCATTTATTAAGATATCATTAATGAATGTTTTAAATTTTCGTCTTTCTTAGATGTTCACTAAAGCATCTTATTAAATCGTCGACTATTCTTAATTTTTTTTATTTCACGACACGCATTCAATTTTTTTAGGAGGTGACACCTAAATGAAAGAATTACCGTCAGTTAATATATTCAAACTTACCAAAACTGCGAACTGAATTGAAAAAAGAATAGCAAATCGACATAACCTAGTTTAACTTTTGTAATTAGTTTATCCATTCAGGCGTGATGCGATGACCAAGGGAAATAGGGATTCATTTTTATAAATAGATAAGGCAAACAGCTCTATGGAAAAGCTTTTGTATAATAATTTTTTTCTTGAATTCAGATGAATCTAAAATTCACTCTAAGCGGACACAGTCATCAACACTTTTGATATGAAAGCTATATTATATGAGCTTATTCTTGGGTCAGCCTTGGTCCACCTAATGGTAAATTTCAAGGAAACGGGTTCGCAGATGAACCTGAAAACTTTTCCTTGTGAAAACTCTCATCAACACCTTTAATTTGATACGCTTATTGTTAAAATACATTCGGAGTCACCCCTGGTCCACATTTTGGTCAATATCTCAGGATTCCAGAAACTTTTTTAACTTTTTCTCTCTGAAGAACCTTCTCGGGGCACAAACAAATACAATTAAGGAAAAATTAGTGAAATCGGTCGAGCCGTTCTCAATTGATGAGTTACTATACATTTTTTCCCTCCATTTTTATATATATAGATAAGGCAAACACCTCTATGAAAAAGCTTTTGTATGATAATATTTTTCTTGAATTCAGATGAATCTAAAATTCACTCTAAGCGGACACAGTCATCAACACTTTTGATATGATAGCTATATTGTATGAGCATATTCTTGGGTCAGCCTTGGTCCACCTAATGGTCAATATCTTGGAAACGGGTTCGCAGATGAACCTGAAAATTGTTCTTTGTGAAAACTCTCATCAACACCTTTAATTTGATACGCATATTGTTAAAATACATTTGGGGTCACCCCTGGCCCACATTTCGGTCAATATCTCAGGATTCCAGAAACTTTTTTTACTTTTTCTTTCTGAAGAACCTTCTCTACACAAACAAATACAATAAAAAAAAAAATTTGTGAAATCGGTCCAGCCGTTCTCAATTGATGAGTTACTATACATTTTTCAATTTCACAGTGAACACAATACCGGTTTTAAATTTGCGTTTGAAAGAACGTGCGCACAAGAAAAAATGTCACATAAAATTAATGGCGATGTATGTGAAAAATGACTTCCATTATTTTCCTGCTTTCCGACTTATTTTTATATTATACCACGGTCACCCCTGGTCCTCATTTTTGGATATCTCGTAAGAGGGGTAGCATAGGGTCCTGAAAATCACCTCTTTTTTAAACACTCATCAACACCTTTTATTCGACACCCATATCGTTAAAATCCTTCTAAGGTCACCCCTGGTCCACGTTTTGGTAGATATATCGGAAAACGGGTCGCATAGGGTCTTGAAAATCACCTCTTTTTTAAATACTCATCAATACCTTTTATTTGATACACATATTGTAGAAAACCCGTCTGGGGTCACACCTGGTCCATATTTTGGGAAATACCTCGAATACGGCGTCTTATATGGGACTAATAACTACACCATGTTCAAGCGCTCGTCAACACCTTCCATTTGATACCCATATCGTACAAACACTTTCTGGAGTCACCCCTGGTCCACATTTTGTGGAATATCTCCAAAACCTTCCCGGGTTCTTATACTTTTTTTGGCCATAAACCATGTCGGGCTCAATCAAAAACTACGCGCAAAATTTCGTTTAATTCGGTCCTGCCGTTCTGGAGTTATAGCGTCAGCAAGGAAAATAGGCTCCATTTTTATATAGAGACTAGCAGACCCGGCAGACGTTGTTCTGCCTGACCAGTGACTTCCCTAGAAATACATTTTCAAATATTTTTCTTTAACTTTAACATTCCATTTATTGCAGTGCTTTAGGATATACAATGTTTCTGGCTTTAAAGTCTTTGGTATAAACAAATAAATTTTTTGGATGTCCAACTCAAAAAACGGATCTTTTGAACTCAATGGGTATGACAAAAACCATTATGCGCTGCTGAGCAGATGTATAGTTAGTACTTATTTAATTATATCCTATATCTACCTATAATACTCTGGATATGTATGAACGGCAATAACAAACAAAAAAAATTAAGTGCTTTAAAATGTCACTAAAGCAAATACATTCAGGGATATAACGAATTGAAATATTACTTAGCTTGTGGTCTTGGAAGTGCCCACTTTTCCAAAGAATTTACAAATGTAGCCTATGTATGTCGTACCCAACGAAGATTTTAACGTATTGGAAAAGTTTAAAACAGATCAACCATAAACTTTGGACATTATTGAAGTACAAACAAAGCACTGAATACAAAAAATGTGGGCGTCGCACCGTCTTGACTAAAGGACACACATATCCAAAAATCTTTAATTTAGACCTAATATGTTCAGAGTTATGAAGAATTTAAATTTTATATAGCCTGGGGGCGTGGCACTGGCTACTTTTCCAAAAGTTCATATAGCCTGAATCGTACACAACAATCTTCTGAACCAATCTTGAAAGTTTAAAAGAGATCGACCATAACCTTTGGACATTATTGAAGTACAAACAAAACACAAAAAATGTGGGCGTGGCACCGCCCACTTTTCCAAAATTACATAAATCTTGACCAAAGGACACACATATCCAGAAATCATTAATTTAGACCAAATATGTTCAGAGCTATGAAAAATTTAAATTTTATATATCCTGGGGGCGTGGCACCGCCTACTTTTCCAAAAATTGATATAGCCTAAATCATACACAACAATCTTCTGAACCAATCTTGAAAGTTTAAAAGAGCTCGACCATAAACTTTGGAAATTATTGAAGTACACACAAAACACCAAAAATGGGGGCGTGGCACCGCCCACTTTTCGAAAAATGTATAAATCTTGACCAAAGGACACACATATCTAAAAATCATTAATTTAGACCAAATATGTTCATAGTTAGGACGATTTGAAATTTTATATAGCCTGTGGGCGTGGCACCGCCCACTTTTCCAAAAATGTATACAACCTAAATCCTACACAATAATCTTCTAAATCAAAGTGGAGAGTTTAAAAGAGATCGACTATAAACTTTGGATATTATTGAATTACAAACAAAACACAAAAAATGGGGGCGTTGCAACGCCCACTTTTCGAAAAATGTATAAATCTTGACCAAAGGACACACATATCCAAAAATCATTAATTAAGACCAAATATGTTCATAGTTATGACGATTTGAAATTCATAGCTATGACAATTTGAAATTTTATACAGCCTGAGGGCGTGGCACCGCCCACTTTTCCAAAAATTAATATAGCCTATGCTTTAACCCATGATCCCAAGAATATACTGGCAAAATTTCATAAAAATCGGTTGAGTACTTTGGACGCCCATAAAGGACACACAGACACACATTCATTTTTATTTATAAGACTAGCACACCCGGCAGACGTTGTCCTGCCAAAAATTAGGGCGTATTTCATTTATACATATGTATCTTACCAATTTGCTCGAACTATCTTTCATACCCAGCCATAGTGTATTTCAATCTATAAATTTAGTTATTTGAACTTTGGTGAATGTGGTGAATTTCCCTACAGTTTTGATTTGATCTAAATTTTTTACCATTTATTAAGATATCATTAATGAATGTTTTAAATTTTCGTCTTTCTTAGATGTTCACTAAAGCATCTTATTAAATCGTCGACTATTCTTAATTTTTTTTATTTCACGACACGCATTCAATTTTTTTAGGAGGTGACACCTAAATGAAAGAATTACCGTCAGTTAATATATTCAAACTTACCAAAACTGCGAACTGAATTGAAAAAAGAATAGCAAATCGACATAACCTAGTTTAACTTTTGTAATTAGTTTATCCATTCAGGCGTGATGCGATGACCAAGGGAAATAGGGATTCATTTTTATAAATAGACTAGAAGGACCCGGCAGACGTTGTTCTGCCCAAATTTAGGGAAAAAATCGCACGATAAATAAAAAAGTTTGGAATATTTCGGTCCCTGGTCCACTTCCCGGAAAAAAATTACCCCAAATTTTAGCAAAAGTAAAATACTACCTTTGTACCCAATTTGAAGAAAATCGCACCATAAATAAAATAGTTTGGAATATTTCGACCCCTGGTCCACTTCCCCGAAAAAAGTTAACCTCAAATTTTAACAAAAGTAAAAGTCTACCTTTGTACCAAATTTGAAGAAAATCGCACCATAAATAAAAAAATTTGGAATATTTCGGTCCCTGGTCCACTTCCCGGAATAAAACTTTACATAAACACTCTCCGGACTCCTACTGAGCTATCCTGTAAATATTAACAAAATCGGCGCTGTAGTTCCGGAGTCTATAACATACATACATACGTACATACATCCTATTTTATATATATAGATAAGGCAAACAGCTCTATGAAAAAGCTTTTGTATAATAATTTTTTTCTTGAATTCAGATGAATCTAAAATTCACTCTAAGCGGACACAGTCATCAACACTTTTGATATGATAGCTATATTATATGAGCTTATTCTTGGGTCAGCCTTGGTCCACCTAATGGTAAATTTCAAGGAAACGGGTTCGCAGATGAACCTGAAAACTTTTCCTTGTGAAAACTCTCATTTGGTAGATATCTCGGAAAACGGGTCGAATAGGGTCTTGAAAATCACCTCTTTTTTAAATACTCATCAATACCTTTTATTTGATACCCATATTGTAGAAAATCCGTCTGGGGTCACACCTGGTCCATATTTTGGGAAATACCTCGAACACGGCGTCTTATATGGGACTAATAACTACACCATGTTCAAGCGCTCGTCAACACCTTTCATTTGATACCCATATCGTACAAACACTTTCTGGAGTCACCCCTGGTCCACATTTTGTGGAATATCTCCAAAACCTTCCCGGTTTCTTATACTTTTTTTGGCCATAAACCTTGTCGGGCTCAATCAAAAACTACGCGCCAAATTTCGTTTAATTCGGTTATGCCGTTCTGGAGTTATAGCGTCAGCAAGGAAAATAGGCTCCATTTTTATATATAGATAAGGCAAACAGCTCTATGGAAAAGCTTTTGTATAATAATTTTTTTCTTGAATTCAGATGAATCTAAAATTCTCTCTAAGCGGACACAGTCATCAACACTTTTGATATGATAGCTATATTATATGAGCTTATTCTTGGGTCAGCCTTGGTCCACCTAATGGTAAATTTCAAGGAAACGGGTTCGCAGATGAACCTGAAAACTTTTCCTTGTGAAAACTCTCATCAACACCTTTAATTTGATACGCTTATTGTTAAAATACATTCGGAGTCACCCCTGGTCCACATTTTGGTCAATATCTCAGGATTCCAGAAACTTTTTTAACTTTTTCTCTCTGAAGAACCTTCTCGGGGCACAAACAAATGCAATTTACAAAAAATTAGTGAAATCGGTCGAGCCGTTCTCAATTGATGAGTTACTATACATTTTTTCCCTCCATTTTTATATATATAGATAAGGCAAACAGCTCTATGAAAAAGCTTTTGTATAATAATTTTTTTCTTGAATTCAGATGAATCTAAAATTCACTCTAAGCGGACACAGTCATCAACACTTTTGATATGATAGCTATATTATATGAGCTTATTCTTGGGTCAGCCTTGGTCCACCTAATGGTAAATTTCAAGGAAACGGGCTCGCAGATGAACCTGAAAACTTTTCCTTGTGAAAACTCTCATCAACACCTTTAATTTGATACGCTTATTGTTAAAATACATTCGGAGTCACCCCTGGTCCACATTTTGGTCAAAATCTCAGGATTCCAGAAACTTTTCTAACTTTTTCTCTCTGAAGAACCTTCTCGGGGCACAAACAAATACAATTAAGAAAAAATTAGTGAAATCGGTAGAGCCGTTCTCAATTGATGAGTTACTATACATTTTTACCCTCCTTTTTTATATACATAGATAAGGCAAACAGCTCTATGAAAAAGCTTTTGTATGATAATTTTTTTCTTGAATTCAGATGAATCTAAAATTCACTCTAAGCGGACACAGTCATCAACACTTTTGATATGATAGCTATATTATATGAGCTTATTCTTGGGTCAGCCTTGGTCCACCTAATGGTAAATTTCAAGGAAACGGGTTCGCAGATGAACCTGAAAACTTTTCCTTGTGAAAACTCTCATTTGGTAGATATCTTGGAAAACGGGTCGCATAGGGTCTTGAAAATCACCTCTTTTTTAAATACTCATCACTACCTTTTATTTGATAACCATATTGTAGAAAACCCGTCTGGGGTCACACCTGGTCCATATTTTGGGAAATACCTCGAATACGGCGTCTTATATGGGACTAATAACTACACCATGTTCGAGCGCTCGTCAACACCTTTCATTTGATACCCATATCGTACAAACACTTTCTGGAGTCACCCCTGGTCCACATTTTGTGGAATATCTCCAAAACCTTCCCGGTTTCTTATACTTTTTTTGGCCATAAACCATGTCGGGCTCAATCAAAAACTACGCGCAAAATTTCGTTTAATTCGGTCCTGCCGTTCTGGAGTTATAGCGTCAGCAAGGAAAATAGGCTCCATTTTTATATATAGATAAGGCAAACAGCTCTATGAAAAAGCTTTTGTATAATAATTTTTTTCTTGAATTCAGATTCAGTCATCAACACTTTTGATATGATAGCTATATTATATGAGCTTATTCTTGGGTCAGCCTTGGTCCACCTAATGATAAATTTCAAGGAAACGGGTTCGCAGATGAACCTGAAAACTTTTCCTTGTGAAAACTCTCATCAACACCTTTAATTTGATACGCTTATTGTTAAAATACATTCGGAGTCACCCCTGGTCCACATTTTTGGTCAATATCTCAGGATTCCAGAAACTTTTTTAACTTTTTCTCTCTGAAGAACCTTCTCGGGGCACAAACAAATACAATTAAGAAAAAATTAGTGAAATCGGTAGAGCCGTTCTCAATTGATGAGTTACTATACATTTTTACCCTCCTTTTTTATATACATAGATAAGGCAAACAGCTCTATGAAAAAGCTTTTGTATGATAATTTTTTTCTTGAATTCAGATGAATCTAAAATTCACTCTAAGCGGACACAGTCATCAACACTTTTGAGATGATAGCTATGTATATTATATGAGCTTATTCTTGGGTCAGCCTTGGTCCACCTAATGGTAAATTTCAAGGAAACGGGTTCGCAGATGAACCTGAAAACTTTTCCTTGTGAAAACTCTCATTTGGTAGATATCTCGGAAAACGGGTCGCATAGGGTCTTGAAAATCACCTCTTTTTTAAATACTCATCAATACCTTTTATTTGATACCCATATTGTAGAAAACCCGTCTGGGGTCACACCTGGTCCATATTTTGGGAAATACTTCGAACACGGCGTCTTATATGGGACTAATAACTACACCATGTTCAAGCGCTCGTCAACACCTTTCATTTGATACCCATATCGTACAAACACTTTCTGGAGTCACCCCTGGTCCACATTTTGTGGAATATCTCCAAAACCTTCCCGGTTTCTTATACCTTTTTTGGCCATAAACCATGTCGGGCTCAATCAAAAACTACGCGCAAAATTTCGTTTAATTCGGTCCTGCCGTTCTGGAGTTATAGCGTCAGCAAGGAAAATAGGCTCCATTTTTATATATAGACTAGCAGACCCGGCAGACGTTGTTCTGCCTGACCAGTGACTTCCCTAGAAATACATTTTCAAATATTTTTCTTTAACTTTAACATTCCATTTATTGCAGTGCTTTAGGATATACAATGTTTCTGGCTTTAAAGTCTTTGGTATAAACAAATAAATTTTTTGGATGTCCAACTCAAAAAACGGATCTTTTGAACTCAATGGGTATGACAAAAACCATTATGCGCTGCTGAGCAGATGTATAGTTAGTACTTATTTAATTATATCCTATATCTACCTATAATACTCTGGATATGTATGAACGGCAATAACAAACAAAAAAAATTAAGTGCTTTAAAATGTCACTAAAGCAAATACATTCAGGGATATAACGAATTGAAATATTACTTAGCTTGTGGTCTTGGAAGTGCCCACTTTTCCAAAGAATTTACAAATGTAGCCTATGTATGTCGTACCCAACGAAGATTTTAACGTATTGGAAAAGTTTAAAACAGATCAACCATAAACTTTGGACATTATTGAAGTACAAACAAAGCACTGAATACAAAAAATGTGGGCGTCGCACCGTCTTGACTAAAGGACACACATATCCAAAAATCTTTAATTTAGACCTAATATGTTCAGAGTTATGAAGAATTTAAATTTTATATAGCCTGGGGGCGTGGCACTGGCTACTTTTCCAAAAGTTCATATAGCCTGAATCGTACACAACAATCTTCTGAACCAATCTTGAAAGTTTAAAAGAGATCGACCATAACCTTTGGACATTATTGAAGTACAAACAAAACACAAAAAATGTGGGCGTGGCACCGCCCACTTTTCCAAAATTACATAAATCTTGACCAAAGGACACACATATCCAGAAATCATTAATTTAGACCAAATATGTTCAGAGCTATGAAGAATTTAAATTTTATATAGCCTGGGGTCGTGGCACCGCCTACTTTTCCAAAAATTGATATAGCCTGAATCGTACACAACAATTTTCTTAACCAATCTTGAATGTTTAAAAGAGATCGACCATAAACTTTGGACATTATTGAAGTACAAACAAAACACAAAAAATGTGGGCGTGGCACCGCCCACTTTTCCAAAATTACATAAATCTTGACCAAAGGACACACATATCCAGAAATCATTAATTTAGACCAAATATGTTCAGAGCTATGAAGAATTTAAATTTTATATAGCCTGGGGGCGTGGCACCGCCTACTTTTCCAAAAATTGATATAGCCTAAATCGTACACAACAATTTTCTTAGCCAATCTTGAAAGTTTAAAAGAGATCGACCATAAACTTTGGACATTATTGAAGTACACACAAAACACCAAAAATGGGGGCGTGGCACCGCCCACTTTTCGAAAAATGTATAAATCTTGACCAAAGGACACACATATCTAAAAATCATTAATTTAGACCAAATATGTTCATAGTTAGGACGATTTGAAATTTTATATAGCCTGTGGGCGTGGCACCGCCCACTTTTCCAAAAATGTATACAACCTAAATCCTACACAATAATCTTCTAAATCAAAGTGGAGAGTTTAAAAGAGATCGACTATAAACTTTGGATATTATTGAATTACAAACAAAACACAAAAAATGGGGGCGAGGCACCGCCCACTTTTCGAAAAATGTATAAATCTTGACCAAAGGACACACATATCCAAAAATCATTAATTAAGACCAAATATGTTCATAGTTATGACGATTTGAAATTCATAGCTATGACAATTTGAAATTTTATACAGCCTGAGGGCGTGGCACCGCCCACTTTTCCAAAAATTAATATAGCCTATGCTTTAACCCATGATCCCAAGAATATACTGTGAAAATTTCATAAAAATCGGTTGAGTACTTTGGACGCCCATAAAGGACACACAGACACACAGACACACAGACACACAGCCACACAGACACACATTCATTTTTTTTTATTTATAAGATAGGATGTATGTACGTATGTATGTATGTTATAGACTCCGGAACTACAGCGCCGATTTTGTTAATATTTACAGGATAGCTCAGTAGGAGTCCGGAGAGCGTTTATGTAAAGTTTTATTCCGGGAAGTGGACCAGGGACCGAAATATTCCAAACTTTTTTATTTATGGTGCGATTTTCTTCAAATTTGGTACAAAGGTAGACTTTTACTTTTGTTAAAATTTGAGGTTAACTTTTTTCGGGGAGGTAGACCAGGGGTCGAAATATTCCAAACTTCTTTATTTATGGTGCGACTTTCTTCTTTTGCCAGGATGAATTCAACTTGAAATGTTGATTTGATACAATATTGTAGGGTAATATTAAGGTTTTTCTGCAATCGCATTTTTACCGATAACTCAGTTATAGATAAATTTATCGAAATATATCGAAGTCCCAATGAAACCTTGGGCCATCCTATACCTACATATATGCGAAATATCATAAGTATAGGTCAAATATACTCAGAATTGTATGGGGGAAAAAAATATCAAAACGTAACGGTCCCCAGAAGCGTCCGAACCCCCAAAATTAATAATAAAAAATAGCCTATAACTCCTTCCAGACTACACCCTGTATGCGTTCCTAACTTCATCAAAATCCGTCTTGCCATTCTCACGTGATTGAGTAACAGAAGCAAACGTCTGGTCATCCAAACATCGCTACATTCACATTTATAATATTAGTATGATTATTGCCTACTGAAGAATTTACCAAATTTTGAAAAAGAAAATTGAAAACTGGTTTTCAAAAATGTTCTTTTGAGGTATTCGTTGGTAACGTTAGGGGGCCTTTCAAGAATTCAATTTTGACAAATTGTGCCAGGATGAATTCAACTTCAAATGTTGATTTGATACAATATTGTAGGGTAATATTAAGGTTTTTCTGCAATCGCATTTTTACCGATAACTCAGTTATAGATAAATTTATCGAAATATGTCGAAGTACAAATGAAACCTGGAGCTATCTTCTTTCGTTTGATACCCGTATTGTAATGTAATATAGAGGTTTTCGGGCAGTCGCATTTTGACCGATAACTCAGTTATCGATCAATTTATCGAAATATATCCAAGTACAAAGGAAACCTGGGGCCTTCCCCTTTCGTTTGATACCCATATTGTAGGTCAAGTTTAAGGTTTTTGGGCAATCGCATTTTCACCTATAACTCAGTTATCGATCAATTTATCGAAACCTATCGCAGTCCAAATGAAACCTGCTGCCTTCTCCTTTCGTTTTATACCCATATTATAGAGTAATGTTAAGTTTTTTGGGCAATCACCGATAACTCAGTTATCGATAAACTTATCGAAATATATCGAAGTCCAAATGAAACCTTGAGCTATCTCCTTTCGTTTGATATCCATATTGTAGGGTAATATAGAGGTTTTCGGGAAATTGCATTTTGACCGATGACTCAGTTATCGATCAATTTATCGAAATATATCAAAGCTAAATTGAAACCTGGGGCCTTCCCCTTTCTTTTTTTGGGCAATCACATTTTCACCGATAACTCAGTTATCGATCAATTTATCGAAACCTATCGTAGTCCAAATGAAACCTGCTGCCTTCTCCTTTCGTTTTATACCCATATTATAGGGTAATGTTAAGTTTTTTGGGCAATCAAAGATAACTCAGTTATCGATAAACTTATCGAAATATATCGAAGTCCAAACGAAACCTGGAGCTATCTCCTTTCGTTTTATACCCATATTGCAGGGTAATATAGAGGTTTTCGGGCAATCGCATTTTGACCGATGACTCAGTTATCGATCAATTTATCGAAATATATTGAAGTACAAATGAAACCTGGGGCCTTCCCCTTTCGTTTGATACCCATATTGTAGGGCAATTTTAAGGTTTTTGTGCAATAACATTTTCACCGATAACTCAGTTATCGATACATTTATCGAAACCTATCGAAGTCCAAATAAAACCTGGAGCTATCCCCTTTCGTTTGACACCCATATTGCCGGGTAATATTAAGGTTTTCGGACAATCGCATTTTGACCGATGACTCAGTTATCGATCAGTTTATCGAAATATATAAAAACCAAAATGAAACCTGGGGCCTTCCCCTTTCTTTTGATACCCATATTGTAGGTCAAGTTTAAGGTTTTTGTGCAATAACATTTTCACCGATAACTCAGTTATCGATACATTTATCGAAACCTTTCGAAGTCCAAATGAAACCTGGAGCTATCTCCTTTCGTTTTATACCCATATTGCAGGGTAATATAGAGGTTTTCGGGCAATCGCATTTTGACCGATGACTCAGTTATCGTTCAGTTTATCGAAATATATAAAAACCAAAATGAAACCTGGGGCCTTCCCCTTTCGTTTGATACCCATATTGTACGATCTTTCTATACCTTTATGCGAAATATCATAAGTATAGGTCAAATATACTCAGAATTGTATGGGGGAAAAAAATATCAAAACGTAACGGTCCCCAGAAGCGTCCGAACCCCCAAAATTAACAAAAACTAGTAAGGAAGTCTAATTTCGGGTGTAACCGAACATTAAATACCTAGTAGTGATCTGTTTTGGTATCCTAATTTACTCAGGTCTATTTTAATACATACCTGAAAATTTGTTATAAAGGCAACTGATTGTTTTCGATAAAAACACTTCTGTTGTGAGTGGTAAATTAAATTATTACTAAATAACAAAATATAAATACCTTTCCTCATGTTCATGAAAGGTATGAAAATAAAGCTAGTAAGGAAGTCTAAGTTCGGGTGTAACCGAACATTAAATACCTAGTAGTGATCTGTTTTGGTATCCTAATTTACTCAGGTCTATTTTAATACATACCTGAAAATTTGTTATAAAGGCAACTGATTGTTTTCGATAAAAACACTTCTGTTGTGAGTGGTAAATTAAATTATTACTAAATAACAAAATATAAATACCTTTCCTCATGTTCATGAAAGGTATGAAAATAAAAAAAATTAATAAAAAAAAGGCAGTAGGGTGTTAACTACTTGCCCGTAAATCTTGCTTGTTTGTTATTCGATTTGCGTAATTTTTGGCAGGAGTATACTACATACTATTGGGAAGTATCTCACAAAATTTCATTGAAATACATTCTTGAAATTCCAAGCAATCGCTTTTGAAAATAGCAGAGCTTTTATACTAAAAAGTGGGCGGCGCCACGCCTACTTCACCAAAATCCACAAAGTTTTTATACAGTTTAGTTTTGCTTAAAAAGGTTATTATGTGTGTAAAATCTTATTTATATAACTTATACAATTATGGAAATATCGCGATTTTAATTTTACGATGAAATTTTTTAGAATTGTGTTCAAAGAGTGGGCGTGTCCGTTCACCGATTTTGTTTATTTGTACAGCAAAGAGTTAGCTTTATATGTTGAACACTTTCTCTAAATATCGTTTCAATAAGTAAATTTTTTTTTTGTGCTTTCGACTTTCTTTGCCCACGAACACTTTAGAGGTGAAACAGAAATGATATACAGCTAGTTTAAGCAAAGTTATAGCATATTCAATATATCTATGATCATTTTCAAAATCTTTCGTATAAAATTGGGCGTGGACCTAGCCCGATTTCGATAATTTTTTTTCGAAATATTGCCTGTATTAATATAAATATGTGTGCTGAATTTCACTTTGCTATCTTGAGCGGTTTTTGATTTATGATTAATAATATTTCCAAATTTGACTTAATCAAAAGTGGGCGGTACCACGCCCCATTTTAAAAAGTTCTTCAAAAATTTATTTTTTGCCTTAACGCTAAAGTGCACACCAAATATTATCCTTATAGGTGTATTATGTACTGAATAATCACTCTTTTTGTATTTTCGAAAATATTATATATATAGAAAGTGGGCGTGGTTTTTAACCGATTTTGCCTATTTTCAATAGCGCTCCGAGATAAGTGAAAAGGAACCTGCATACCAAATTTCATTGAGATATCTCAAGATTTACTCAAGTTATCGTGTTCACAGACGGACGGACAGACGGACGGACGGACGGACATGGCTCAATCAATTTCTCTTTTCCTCCTGAACATTTTGATATATATAAGTCAATATCTATCTCGATTCGTTTATGCCGTTACATACTACCGTTAGGCGAATGAAGTTAATATACCTTGTGTGCGAAGCACTACTAGGTATAAAAAGGCAGTAGGGTGTTAACTACTTGCCCGTAAATCTTGCTTGTTTGTTATTCGATTTGCGTAATTTTTGCCAGGAGTATACTACATACTATTGGAAAGTATCTCACAAAATTTCATTGAAATACATTCTTGAAATTCCAAGCAATCGCTTTTGAAAATAGCAGAGCTTTTATGCTAAAAAGTGGGCGGCGCCACGCCTACTTCACCAAAATCCACAAAGTTTTTATACAGTTTAGTTTTGCTTAAAAAGCTTATTATGTGTGTAAAATCTTATTTATATAGCTTATACAATTATGGAAATATCGCGATTTTAATTTTACGATGAAATTTTTTAGAACTGTGTTCAAAAAGTGGGCGTGTCCGTTCACCGATTTTGTTTATTTGTACAGCAAAGAGCTAGCTTTATATGTTGAACACTTTCTCTAAATATCGTTTCAATAAGTAAATTTTTACCGGAGTTATGGCATGGAAAGTTTTGTGGAATAATCCCCCATAAAGGGGCGGGGCCACGCCCATTTTCCAAAAATTTTGTGTTTTCGACTTTCTTTGCCCACGAACACTTTAGAGGTGAAATAGAAATGATATACAGCTAGTTTAAGCAAAGTTATAGCATATTCAATATATCTATGATCATTTTCAAAATCTTTCGTATAAAATTGGGCGTGGACCTAACCCGATTTCGATAATTTTTTTTCGAAATATTGCCTGTATTAATATAAATATGTGTGCTGAATTTCACTTTGCTATCTTGAGCAGTTTTTGATTTATGATTAATAATATTTCCAAATTTGACTTAATCAAAAGTAGGCGGTACCACGCCCCATTTTAAAAATTTCTTCAAAAATGTATTTTTTGCCATAACGCTAAAGTGCACACCAAATATTATCCTTATAGGTGTATTATGTACTGAATAATCACTCTTTTTGTATTTTCGAAAATATTATATATATAGAAAGTGGGCGTGGTTTTTAACCGATTTTGCCTATTTTCAATAGCGCTCCGAGATAAGTGAAAAGGAACCTGCATACCAAATTTCATTGAGATATCTCAAGATTTACTCAAGTTATCGTGTTCACAGACGGACGGACAGACGGACGGACGGACGGACGGACGGACATGGCTCAATCAATTTCTCTTTTCCTCCTGAACATTTTGATATATATAAGTCAATATCTATCTCGATTCGTTTATGCCGTTACATACTACCGTTAGGCGAATGAAGTTAATATACCTTGTGTGCGAAGCACTACTAGGTATAAAAAGGCAGTAGGGTGTTAACTACTTGCCCGTAAATCTAGCTTGTTTGTTATTCGATTTGCGTAATTTTTGGCAGGAGTATACTACATACTATTGGGAAGTATCTCACAAAATTTCATTGAAATACATTCTTGAAATTCCAAGCAATCGCTTTTGAAAATAGCAGAGCTTTTATGCTAAAAAGTGGGCGGCGCCACGCCTACTTCACCAAAATCCACAAAGTTTTTATACAGTTTAGTTTTGCTTAAAAAGCTTATTATGTGTGTAAAATCTTATTTATATAACTTATACAATTATGGAAATATCGCGATTTTAATTTTACGATGAAATTTTTTAGAATTGTGTTCAAAGAGTGGGCGTGTCCGTTCACCGATTTTGTTTATTTGTACAGCAAAGAGTTAGCTTTATATGTTGAACACTTTCTCTAAATATCGTTTCAATAAGTAAATTTTTACCGGAGTTATGGCATGGAAAGTTTTGTGGAATAATCCCCCATAAAGGGGCGGGGCCACGCCCATTTTCCAAAAATTTTGTGCTTTCGACTTTCTTTGCCCACGAACACTTTAGAGGTGAAATAGAAATGATATACAGCTAGTTTAAGCAAAGTTATAGCATATTCAATATATCTATGATCATTTTCAAAATCTTTCGTATAAAATTGGGCGTGGACCTAGCCCGATTTCGATAATTTTTTTTCGAAATATTGCCTGTATTAATATAAATATGTGTGCTGAATTTCACTTTGCTATCTTGAGCGGTTTTTGATTTATGATTAATAATATTTCCAAATTTGACTTAATCAAAAGTGGGCGGTACCACGCCCCGTTTTAAAAATTTCTTCAAAAATGTATTTTTTGCCTTAACGTTAAAGTGCACACCAAATATTATCCTTATAGGTGTATTATGTACTGAATAATCACTCTTTTTGTATTTTCGAAAATATTATATATATAGAAAGTGGGCGTGGTTTTTAACCGATTTTGCCTATTTTCAATAGCGCTCCGAGATAAGTGAAGAGGAACCTGAATACCAAATTTCATTGAGATATCTCAAGATTTACTCAAGTTATCGTGTTCACAGACGGACGGACGGACGGACGGACATGGCTCAATCAATTTCTCTTTTCCTCCTGAACATTTTGATATACATAAGTCAATATCTATCTCGATTCGTTTATGCCGTTACATACTACCGTTAGGCGAATGAAGTTAATATACCTTGTGTGCGAAGCACTACTAGGTATAAAAATAGCCTATAACTCCTTCCAGACTATAACCTGTATGCGTTCCTAACTTCATCAAAATCCGTCTTGCCATTCTCACGTGATTGAGTAACAGAAGCAAACGTCTGGACATCCAAACATCGCTACATTCACATTTATAATATTAGTATGATTATTGCCTACTGAAGAATTTACCAAATTTTGAAAAAGAATATTGAAAACTGGTTTTCAAAAGTGTTCTTTAGAGGTATTCGTAGGTAACGTTAGGGGGCCTTTCAAGAATTCAATTTTGACAAATTGTGCCAGGATGAATTCAACTTCAAATGTTGATTTGATACAATATTGTAGGGTAATATTAAGGTTTTTCTGCAATCGCATTTTTAACGATAACTCAGTTATAGATAAATTTATCGAAATATGTCGAAGTACAAATGAAACCTGGGGCCTTCCCCTTTCGTTTGATACCCATATTGTAGGGCAAGTTTAAGTTTTTTGGGCAATCACATTTTCACCGATAACACAGTTATCGATCAATTTACCGAAACCTATCGAAGTCCAAATGAAACCTGCGGCCTTCTCCTTTCGTTTTATACCCATATTATTGTAAGGCACATGAATGTA
The DNA here is from genome assembly GCA_951509765.1 of Sphenella marginata. Taxonomy (NCBI): domain Eukaryota; kingdom Metazoa; phylum Arthropoda; class Insecta; order Diptera; family Tephritidae; genus Sphenella; species Sphenella marginata. Next base: position 17,456,673 of record OX608078.1, read on the forward strand.
ACTCCTAATATATTTAACATGAGTGTAGCACTTAAGTATACCTGGGAGGAAAAACACATGTACATATATTGTAACCGATTAGCTATGCTCGCTCTTATACATTGTTAATAATACATAGGGTACCGTACGTTTGAAGTATGTATGTACATTCGGAGAACTGCTCTTTTACTTTAAGTTTAGTCATAAGTTTTAGTCTGTAATCAACTGGTAATAAATAAAGATCATCACAGTGGCGACGAGGATAAACAAAAAGAACCTACATAACACAGACTCGAGTAAAAATGGCGGCGCAAATGATTGGCAGTGTACCACATTATAGACACGAAGATAATAATTGGAATGTATTCCGTCAGCAATTAAATCAATTTTTTATCGCAAATGAAATCACTGAGGATAAGAGGAAAAAAGCAATTTTTCTCACGTCAATCGGCGAGGGATCCTACATTCTCCTGCAAAATCTGATGTGCCCGAAAAAGGTAGATGAGGCAAATACAACCTTCCAGAGTTGCTTAGAGGTTATGGATGTGCATTTTAAGCCGCCGGCGTCCGCATTTGCAGAACGTTATAAGTTCTATGAGGCAAAGAAGACAGCAACAGAGTCCATTAATGACTGGGCCGTGCGTGTAAGGTCTTTGTCAATAAATTGTGAATTTGGCGCGTGTTTGAACGACGCACTAAGAGACAAGTTTATCATGGGGTTGGAGAAAGGTCCGGCGCGTGATAAAATTTTCATGGAAACATTAGCGTGCGACTTCAAGAGAGCAGTGGAAATTGCAAACACATCCGAGTACATATATACACAACAGTTTGGTGGGGCGGTTAAGCAAGAACCGCAAGAAGCATTGAACTATGTCGAAAACAAGGGCAAAAGGGCACAACAACAACAACAACCGCAGCAGCAGCGTAAAGAACAACCTGGGCAGCAGAGACAAACACAGTCTGCAGGCAAAAGCAGCAAAGGCAAACGCAGCCAGCAACAGCAACAACAAGGGAAGCAGTGTACGGTGTGTGGAAAATCGAACCATTTAAGCAGAGATTGTAGGTATAAAAATTTCAAGTGTCACAAGTGCCAACAAAAGGGGCATTTAAAGACAATGTGTACGGTTAGGGAAACACCATTAAAATTTGTCGATAATTGTGAAATGAATTTGTTTGCACTGCAGTCGGTAGCAGATGGTCCGATTAGATTAAATGTTTATTTAAACAAAAATCCTATTTGTATGGAATTGGACACTGGGTCTGAATTCAGTATCCTCTCGGCAGCTACGTTTACAAGTTTATTTAGCAGAAATGAGCTGGTAGCAACAAATATCATTCTTAAGACTTATAATGGCGTATCAATATATCCTGCTGGCAGTTATGACGGACTAGTGGAGCTGAATGGCAAAAGCGAGGTGGTCAAATTCTTGATAGTTGATAATGGAGGGCCACCATTACTAGGTAGAAACTTTTTAAGAGCGTTTGGGTTAAGTTTTGCAAATTTAAACTTCATTAATCGCAGCAATAATGAAGCATTGCCTAACGTAGTCGAAAAGTTCCCCCTACTATTTGATGGGGCTCTAGGTTGTTTTAATAAAGGCCAAGCAAGATTGCAGTTGATCGAAAAAGCGACTCCGAAGTTTTTTAAGCCACGACCGGTACCGCTAGCAATTCAAGAAAAGGTTGATAAGGAAATTAACAATTTAGTTCAATTAAAAGTGCTTGAGCCAGTAACGTTCTCAGAGTGGGCTACTCCTATAGTGCCCATTTTAAAGAAAGATGGGGGTGTGAGAATCTGTGGAGATTTCAAGGTATCAGTAAATCCGAATTTAGTGGTAGAGCAATACCCTTTACCGAGGATTGAAGACCTCTTTGCGAAGCTGTATGGTGGCAAAGAGTTTACGAAACTTGACTTATCTACAGCTTATCAGCAAATTCAGCTGAAACCCGAATCGCGCAAGTTGACAACAATCGCGACCACAAAAGGATTGTTTCAGTACACTAGGCTAGTTTATGGGCTAGCATCGGCGCCGGCAATTTTTCAAAAAATTATTGAGGGCCTTCTGATGCATTTAGAGGGTGTGGTAGTTTTCTTAGACGACATTTTGATCCCGGCACCAAATAGGGTAACACACTTAAAAAGGCTGGAAGAAGTGTTGAAAATATTACAAAATGACGGATTGAAATTAGCAAAAAATAAGTGTCAGTTTTGCTGCAAGCGCGTAGAATATTTAGGGCATATCATTGACGGAGATGGCTTACATCCAAATCCGGCAAAAACACGTGAAATAGATTGCATGCCGTACCCAAAGTCAGTGAAAGAACTTCAAGCATTTCTAGGAGTAATAAATTTCTATCGTCGATTTTTACTAGATGTAGCCAAAGTGTGTGCCCCGTTGTATGACTTACTAAAAGCAAACACGCAATACGTGTGGTCCAAGCAGTGTGAGGTTGCCGTAGACACGTTGAAAGCAGAATTAAAGAAGGAAACGTGTCTAGCACATTTTGACCCTCAGCTGGAAACAAAGCTGACAGTATATGCAAGTCCGGTAGGGGTTGGGGCGGTACTGTCGCAAATTACAAATCAGGGCATTGAAAGACCCATAGTGTTCGCATCGCGTAGATTGTCTGAAACAGAGCAGAGATATTCGCAGCTTGATCGTGAAGCTGTAGCAATCTTGTACGGTGTAAAGAAATTTCACCACTATGTATATGGTCGGCATTTTACTCTGGTAACAGACAATAAACCGTTGCATCATATTTTCGATCCAAAAAAGGGAATTCCGGTTATGGCTGCAAATAGACTGCAGAGAATAGCATTAACGTTATCTGGGTATTCCTTTGATATAGTCAACATTAGGTCTAAGACCAATATCGCGGACTATTTTTCAAGGAACCCCTCGACAAACAAATCCGAGGAGAAAGACTGTTCGGACGAAGTGTTTTTAAATTATGTCCAACAAAATAGCAAGGTTCCCTTAAATATTGAAAAAATTCGGACAGAAACACAAAACGACAAGCTACTACAACAGGTTTGCGAGTTTATGCAGACAGGGTGGCCTAGTTCGTGTGCTGATAAAGCATTGAGTCCGTTTTTTGAAAGAAAACTGGATTTGTCTTCAGAGGCCGGATGCATATTCTGGGGACATAGGTTGCTAGTCCCTAGATCGTTGCAAGCAGAAGTCATGCAATATCTTCACGCTTCTCATCTGGGAATAGCAAAGATGAAAGCGATGGCTAGAGAATGTTGCTGGTGGCCAACGCAAACTGCAGAGATCGAGAGAGAAGCAAAGTTCTGTGAAGCTTGCTTAATGACACGGCCGGAACCGGCGAAACAAGCCCTCAAGCCGTGGAAGTACCCGGAAAAACCATGGAATAGGGTGCACGTAGAATTTTCGGACCCTTTATGAATCGCTGGTGTCTAATTGTAGTGGACAGCTATAGCAAATGGGTCGAGTGCGTCGACATGGGCAAAAATACGACAAGCAAGGCGACAATTGCGGTGTTAAAGCAAATGTTTGCACGTTTTGGGTTACCGGAAATCTTAGTCTCAGATAATGGAACGGCTTTTGTGTCCCGAGAATTTCAGAATTTTTTGGAACGAAACGCAATTAAACACAAAACTTCGCCAGTAGGTCATCCTGCTAGCAACGGCCAAGCCGAAAATTGTGTTAAAGTAATAAAATCAGCATTAAAGAGAGGCTTGTATCAAATTAAGGAAGCAGAGTTTCATGATGTTTTAAATAGATTTCTTTTGGACTACCGCAATGCGGTGCACAGTAGTACTGGCATATCACCAGCACAGCTGATGTTTGGCAGGCAACTACGCACACGGTTAGACATTTTGAACCCAAAACGAAAAACTGAAAGCAAATCGGATGACGCGGTAAGGCAGAAGGTAAAAGATCAGCAACATAAGCAGAGGCGTTATTATAGGGGAAAAAGGGGAAACAAGTTCAAAAAAGGCGATCAAGTTATAGTTAGAGATTACTCGATGCCGGGAAAGGTTAGTTGGGCAAAGGCAGAAATTTTGGAAAAACTAGGCCAGCAAACATTTCGTGTAAAAAATCTAACGTCAGGTAAAATTTGAAAGCGCCATGCAAACCAAATGGTTGCGTGTAACACCTCAAACTCAGGGGAAACAGGCAATTACGAAAATTTAGTTGATCTGCTACCGCCGCAAAACGTAGGTTCTGTTGCTGATAAAATCGAGAAAACGTCGGAAAATAGAGTAGGTTCACATGAAGGGGGCGAGGAACAAGAAATCAAAAGTACCGAGAGTATATTACCAAGAGAAAGCGAAAAGGGAAACTATAAATATAAATTGAGAAATAGGGTAATAAATTAAACAAATGTTACCGAACTAAATGAATTGTAGTTATGAAAAATGAGTTTGATAATACATATGGAAATTATTAAATATGAAGGAATATTTAAGTTAAGCGGGGGGTAGTGTAAGGCACATGAATGTAACTCCTAATATATTTAACATGAGTGTAGCACTTAAGTATACCTGGGAGGAAAAACACATGTATATATATTGTAACCGATTAGCTATGCTCGCTCTTATACATTGTTAATATACATAGGGTACCGTACGTTTGAAGTATGTATGTACATTCGGAGCACTGCTCTTTTACTTTAAGTTTAGTCATAAGTTTTAGTCTGTAATCAACTGGTAATGAATAAAGATCATCACAATTATAAAGTAATGTTAAGTTTTTTGGCAATCACCGATAACTCAGTTAGCGATAAACTTATCGAAATATATCGAAGTCCAAATGAAACCTGGAGCAATCTCCTTTCGTTTGATACCCATATTGTAGGGTGATATAGAGGTTTTCGGGCAATCGCATTTTGACCGATGACTCAGTTATCGATCAATTTATCGAAATATATTGGAGTACAAATGAAACCTGGGCCCTTCCCTTTCGTTTGATACCCATATTGTAGGTCAAGTTTAAGGTTTTTGGACAATCACATTTTCACCGATAACTCAGTTATCGATCAATTTATCGAAACCTATCGTTGTCCAAATGAAACCTGCTGCCTTCTACTTTCGTTTTATACCCATGTTATAGGGTAATGTTAAGTTTTTTGGGCAATCACCGATAACTCAGTTAGCGATAAACTTATCGAAACATATCGAAGTCCAAATGAAACCTGGAGCAATCTCCTTTCGTTTGATACCCATATTGTAGGGTGATATAGAGGTTTTCGGGCAATCGCATTTTGACCGATGACTCAGTTATCGATCAATTTATCGAAATATATTGGAGTACAAATGGAACCTGCTGCCTTCTCCTTTCGTTTTATACCCATATTATAGGGTAATGTTAAGTTTTTTGGGCAATCACCGATAACTCAGTTAGCGATAAACTTATCGAAATATATCGAAGTCCAAATGAAACCTGGAGCAATCCCCTTTCGTTTGATACCCATATTGCAGGGTAATATTAAGGTATCGAAATATATCGAAGCTAAAATGAAACCTGGGGCCTTCCCCTTTCGTTTGATACCCATATTGTACGATCTTTCTATACCTTTATGCGAAATATCATAAGTATAGGTTCAATATACTTAGAGTTATATGGAATAAAAAAAATTTCGAAAAGAAACGGTCCCTAGCAGGGTCGGAACCCCCAAAATTAAAAAAAAAAATAGCCTATAGCTCCTTCCAGACTATAACCTGTAGGCGTGCCAACAAAATCCGTCCAGCCATTCTCACGTTTTTAGGGAACAAAAGCAAACGTCTGGACATCCACACATCGCTACATTCACATTTATAATATTAGTAGGATATAATGGTCACATAGAATGATGCCATATCGAACAAAATTGGCCATATGGATTGAAACGAATGAAAGTTCATTTTGAGATTCCGTTAACTTCTTAATACTAGCCGGTTTCCAAATTGTGTTTTTTTTTTTTGGTGATACAGACTGTTTTCTTAATTTTTCCTTTAGTTGTGGATTTTTTGAAGTCCGTTTAGCGGGAGAATACTACAACTTACACATATGATGGTTTTCTGGTTTCTTTCGTCAAATTCAACTCGGAAATATTGAAAACACATATCTTAACTGGCCCAATTAGCCTAAATATGTTAGGATTCCGGTTATATGGCTACTTTTTTATAAATTAAAATTTTTAGGAAGAAAATAGTTGAAGTCTTTAGGAAAATTAACGCGATTTCAAACTATTACATGAATATAAAATTGAAGAAGCTACAAACTGCGTTTTTACTTTTTGTATATTAAATATGATATATTTCTTAAAAAATATATATTGATATATTGAAGTAATTTTTTAGCTTTTTTTAAAAAAATTTGGTTTTTTCACTCCAAAATAGATGTAATAAACAGAAAAATATTGAAATTTTGGGTTATATGTCGACTCTTTTACAAATAAAAATTTTTAGGAACAAAATAGTTGATGTCTTTAGGAAAATTAACGCGATTTCTAATTATTTCGTAAGTATAAAATTGAAGAAGCTACAAACTGTGTTTTTACTTTTTGTATATTAAATATGATATATTTCTTAAAAAATATATATTGATAAATTGAAATAAGTTTTTAGCTTTTTTTATAAAAAATTTGGTTTTTTCACTCCAAAATAGATGTAATAAACAGAAAAATATTGAAATTGTCGGTTATATGTCGACTCCTTTACAAATAAAAATTTTTAGGAACAAAATAGTTGATGTCTTTAGGAAAATTAATGCGATTTCTAATTATTTCGTAAGTATAAAATTGAAGAAGCTACAAACAGTGTTTTTACTTTTTGTATATTAAATATGATATATTTCTTAAAAAATATATATTGATAAATTGAAATAAGTTTTTAGCTTTTTTTTTTTTAAATTTGGTTTTTTCACTCCAAAATAGATGTAATAAACAGAAAAATATTGAAATTTTGGGTTATATGTCGACTCTTTTACAAATAAAAATTTTTAGGAACAAAATAGTTGATGTCTTTAGGAAAATTAACGCGATTTCTAATTATTTCGTAAGTATAAAATTGGAGAAGCTACAAACTGTGTTTTTACTTTTTGTATATTAAATATCATATATTTCTTAAAAAATATATATTGATAAATTGAAATAAGTTTTTAGCTTTTTTTTTTTAAAAAATTTGGTTTTTTTAACTATAAAATAGATGTAATAAACAGAAAAATATTGAAATTTTGGGTTATATGTCGACTCTTTTACAAATAAAAATTTTTAGGAACAAAATAGTTGATGTCCTTAGGAAAATTAACGCGATTTCTAATTATTTCGTAAGTATAAAATTGAAGAAGCTACAAACTGCGTTTTTCCTTTTTGAATATTAAATATGATATATTTCTTAAAAAATATATATTGATATATTGAAATAATTTTTTAGCTTTTTTTAAAAAAATTTGGTTTTTTCACTCGAAAATAGATATCATAAACAGAAAAATATTGAAATATTGGGTTATATGTCGACTCTTTTACAAATAAAAATTTTTAGGAACAAAATAGTTGATGTCTTTAGGAAAATTAACGCAATTTCAAACTATTTCGTGAATATAAAATTGAAGAAGCTACAAACTGTGTTTTTACTTTTTGTATATTAAATATGATATATTTCGTAAAAAATATATATTGATAAATTGAAATAATTGTTTAGCTTTTTTTTCAAAAAAATTGGTTTTTTCACTCGAAGATAGATGTCATAAACAGAAAAATATTGAAATATTGGGTTATACATATGTCGACTCTTTTACAAATAAAAATTTTAGGAAGAAAATAGTTGATGTCTTTGGAAAAATTAACGCGATTTCTAATTATTTCGTAAATATAAAATTGAAGAAGCTACGAACTGTGTTTTTACTTTTTCCATATTAAATATGATATATTTCTTAAAAAATATAAATTGATAAATTGGAATAATTTTTTATATTTTTTCAAAAAATTTGGGTTTTTCACTCCAAGACAGACGTCATAAACATAATAAACAGAAAAATATTGGATTACAAATATAATAAATTTAAAAAAATATATATTAAAAAGTTTTCGTATATTTTAAGACAAATTCAATTTAGTAAAAAAAAAAAAAACTTAACCTGCCCTGGACACGTCCTTGAACCTACGAACGCACGCACCATATCCGGCACGCTCACCACCTGCGCCACTGCACAAAACAGTCAGATACTGTACTTAACAGCTTTGGGTTTTGGTGAAAACTTTGACGAATTATTACAAATTAATGAAGCATTTTTTGTTAAATATAATATGCCTATGCAAAGCTCCTGGCCCATGAAAACATATCAAAATATATAATATTGGAGTTATGCATTTTTTTATGAGATACACTCTGGCAATTGATTGTATGGAAAAAATGTTAGCCTATTAATATATAGATAATGGTCACATAGAATGATGCCATATCGAACAAAATTGGCCATATGGATTGAAACGAATGAAAGTTCATTTTGAGATTCCGTTAACTTCTTAATATTAGCCGGTTTCCAAATTGTGTTTTTTTTTTGGTGATACAGACTGTTTTCTTAATTTTTCCTTTAGTTGTGGATTTTTTGAAGTTCGTTTAGCTGGAGAATATTACAACTTACACATATGATGGTTTTCTGGTTTCTTTCGTCAAATTCAACTCGGAAATATTGAAAAAAACATATCTTAACTGGCCCAATTAGCCTAAATATGTAAGGATTCCGGAAGTCTTTAGGAAAATTAACGCGATTTCTAATTATTTCGTAAGTATAAAATTGAAGAAGCTACAAACTGCGTTTTTCCTTTTTGTATATTAAATATGATATATTTCTTAAAAAATATATATTGATATATTGAAATAATTTTTTAGCTTTTTTTAAAAAAATTTGGTTTTTTCACTCGAAAATAGATGTCATAAACAGAAAAATATTGAAATATTGGGTTATATGTCGACTCTTTTACAAATTAAAATTTTTAGGAAGAAAATAGTTGAAGACTTTAGGAAAATTAACGCGATTTCAAACTATTACATGAATATAAAATTGAAGAAGCTACAAACTGTGTTTTTACTTTTTGTATATTAAATATGATATATTTCTTAAAAAATATATATTGATAAATTGAAATAAGTTTTTAGCTTTTTTTTTTAAAAATTTGGTTTTTTCACTCCAAAATAGATGTCATAAACAGAAAAATATTGAAATATTGGGTTATATGTCGACTCTTTTACAAATTAAAATTTTTAGGAAGAAAATAGTTGAAGTCTTTAGGAAAATTAACGCGATTTCAAACTATTACATGAATATAAAATTGAAGAAGCTACAAGCTGTGTTTTTACTTTTTGTATATTAAATATGATATATTTCTTAAAAAATATATATTGATATTGAAATAAGTTTTTAGCTTTTTTTTTTAAAAAATTAGGTTTTTTCACTCCAAAATAGATGTCATAAACAGAAAAATATTGAAATATTGGGTTATATGTCGACTTTTTTGTAAATAAAAATTTTTAGGAACAAAATAGTTGATGTCTTTAGGAAAATTAACGCGATTTCTAATTATTTCGTAGGTATAAAATTGAAGAAGCTACAAACTGTGTTTTTACTTTTTGTATATTAAATATGATATATTTCTTAAAAAATATATATTGATACATTGAAATAATTTTTTAGCTTTTTTTAAAAAAATTTGGTTTTTTCACTCGAAAATAGATGTCATAAACAGAAAAATATTGAAATATTGGGTTATATGTCGACTCTTTTACAAATAAAAATTTTTAGGAAGAAAATAGTTGGTGTCTTTAGGAAAATTAACGCGATTTCTAATTATTTCGTAAGTATAAAATTGAAGAAGCTGCAAACTGCGTTTTTACTTTTTGTATATTAAATATGATTGATATATTTCTTAAAAAATATATATTGATAAATTGAAATAATTGTTTAGCTTTTTTTTTCAAAAAAATTGGTTTTTTCACTTGAAGATAGATGTCATAAACAGAAAAATATTGAAATATTGGGTTATATGTCGACTCTTTTACAAATAAAAATTTTTAGGAAGAAAATAGTTGATGTCTTTAGGAAAATTAACGCGATTTCTAATTATTTCGTAAATATAAAATTGAAGAAGCTACAAACTATGTTTTTACTTTTTCCATATTAAATATGATATATTTCTTAAAAAATATAAATTGATAAATTGGAATAATTTTTTTTATTTTTTCAAAAAATTTGGGTTTTTCATTCCAAGATAGATGTCATAAACATAATAAACAGAAAAATATTGGATTACAAATATAATAAATTTAAAAAAAAAATATTTTAAAAAGTTTTCGTATATTTTAAGGCAAATTCAATTTAGTAAAAAAAAAAAAAAACTTAACCTGCCCTGGACACGTCCTTGAACCTACGAACGCACGCATCATAGCCGGCACGCTCACCACCTGCGCCACTGCTGTATGTACAACAAAACAGTCAGATACTGTACTTAACAGCTTTGGGTTTTGGTGAAAACTTTGATGAATTATTACAAATTAACGAAGCATTTTTTGTTAAATATAATATGCCTATGCAAAGCTCCTGGCCCATGAAAACATATCAAAATATATAATAATTGGAGTTATGCATTTTTTTTATGAAATACACTCTGGCAATTGATTGTATGGAAAAAATGTTAGCCTATTAATATATAGATAATGTTGTGTGGTGGTCAAACCATTGCCTTGAGGGGAAAGAAAGACTGGGGTCCATTAGAAGTATCTGCAGATTCTGCTGAAAATGCTGAAAACGATGGAAATTTTCGTACAATATTACGAATGCTTAGCGAGACTGACCAGGAATTAAGGAATCATTTAGAAACTTGTCCGAAAAATGCATCTTATCTCAGCCCAACAATTCAAAACGAAGTAATCGATGCTTGCCATGAAATAATATTGCACAGTCTAGTTGGAGATTCAGGTTCGAAGATTTATTTGTTAAAAACGTTTTATCGTGAAAATATACCAGCTTGGGTGTTGTCAGGTGTCGAACAATTATCATTATGTGTACGTTATGTCACAAATTCTAGCCCTTCACAAGCTAAAGAAGAATGCTTGGCATTCGTTCCCGTATCTGAAACAAATGGGAAAAGTTTGGCATCATCTATTTTGACAAACCTCAAAAAAATGGGCATAAACTGTGACTTTATATTCGGTCAAGGATACGATGGTGCAAAGTCAATGAGTGGGCATTTGCAAGGAGCACAAGCCTGTATCGCTGACGAATTTCCCTTAGCCATCTACGTTCACTGTGCTGCACACTCCTTAAATTTAGCAATCGCAGATTCGTGTAATATCAGCTGCATACGTAACGTTTTTGGCACATTAAAGATGATCTATAACTTTTTCAATACGCCGAAAAGGCAAATTCTTTTGCAAGAATGTATTGAAAAATATCCTTGCCCCAATATGCGAAAAAAATTGGAAAATGTATGCCCTACAAGATGGGCTAGGAGGGGTGAATCCGTTGCAACTTATTAAGAACTGCAAGGCGCAGCCTTAGAGGCACTTGAAATTGCATCTGCATGGAAAGATAGCGTGACTTCTTCAACGGCATATCAGTTATTGAAAGCTATTAAATCTGCAGAATTTCAAACTTCGATTGTTGTCAGCACCGTAATTTTGTCCGTTACTCTGCCGTTGAATCAGCAGCTTCAAGAAAAGAAAATCGAAATGAAAAACCCATACAACTTTGCTATTTAGTACACGAAGAGCTCAAAGATATGCGTAGATCAGCTGGCGAGAAGTTGAAGAATATGTACCAGACAGTTGAAGCAGTATGCTCTTCTAATGAAATCCCTATTATTTTGCCTAGAAAATGTGCTCAAACAAACGCGGAGGATCACTACCGTATACAAATTTTTATCCCATTTCTAGACTCAGCAATTCAGAATTTGGAATTACGATTTTTGAACCACAAAGAACTTCTGATGTCTTTTGACGCATTGCTTTCAATTGATGACAACGACGTTCAAGCAAAAAATTTAATTTCTCGATATGCAAAAGTTTTGCATTGTTGTGGTAATGAAAATATTGGCATGCCTGAAATAAAACTTTGGCAACGCCTTCTGAAATCTCTTTATGCCTAAAAATCAGAAAAAAGCTGGAATGCTCACGATTAATCGATTTGTTGGAGGTAAGTTGGTACATTAACTGCACAGTCCGGTTTTTTTTATCAATCTATCTATGATTAATATCTATTACAGGAATGCGATTCTGTGGCTTTTCCTAATGTTCACATGTTGTTGAAAATCGTGTGTACGCTTCCAGTAACAACGGCAACGAACGAGAGATCTTTTTCAACCCTTAGGCTGATTAAAAACTATTTGAGAAACACGATGAGTGAAAATCGATTGAATGGCTGTGCATCACTAAGCATCCACCGTGATCAAATTGTTACCGTTGATGAAGTTTTAGATGAAATGGCAAAGAAACGCCGACGCATGCGCTTGAGTTTTTAATATAACATTTTTCATATCATATTCTAAATACACGTACTTTAATGTTAAAGCTAAACACAACATTTTTTTTTTATTTAACTGAAAAAAAAAAATGAATTTGAACCCCAACCCCCCCCAAGGCAATTTTCTGGCTACGCCCCTGCCCAGCGTACTAGTACTAGTACAAGGGTATTATAACTTTGTTGGGATAACGGTTGGTTGTACAGGTATAAAGGAATCGAGATAGATTAGATATATCAATATCATCAGGATTGAAAAAAAATTTGATTGAGCCATGTCCGTCCGTCCGTCCGTCTGTCCGTTAACACGATAACTTGAGCAAATAATGAGATATCTTCACCAAATTCGGCATGCGTACTTACTTGGGTTCAGAATAGATTGGTATTGAAAATGGGTAAAATCGGACATAACCACGCCCCTTTTTCGATATCGAAAATTTCGAAAAACGTATAAAACGGGTTAATTCAATATTAGAAGCAGATACAATGATATAATTTGCAATATGTATTGATTTCGATGCTCTAAGGCCGATTTTATAAAATTTTTTGAAAAGGGGTGTGGCACCGCCCGCATATATTTGAAGACATTTTCAAATTTTGACTCTCAATAACTTCAGAACAGTTTGTGCTAGTATTTCGAAATTTTGTAGAGGGCATACTATTGTTGTGTGAAATTCAGCTAAAGAAAATAAACGAAATCGCTTCGCGACCACGCCTACTTTTCCATAAATGTTATATTGAAAGGAGTTGGAAATATTGAAAAGTCCATATCTAATTAACTAATACCGCTATAATAATATAATTTCGTACATACATCAATTTTCATATTCTTTACATTACTTTCGCAAAATTTTGGAAAGTGGGCGTGGCAATTTTCAAATTCGAGTGCTAATAACTTCAGAACGGTGTGAGATAGATTTACCAAACTAGGTACCATGCATGTTATGTTTATGTAGAGTACTACCACAGAAAATAAGAAAAATCGGGAACGACCATGCCCACTTTTGGACTAAAGTTCTCTAAACGAGAGTTAGGAAACCGGAATATGCAATATCTGTTTAACTGATAAATATATAATGCTAAAATTTAGTACACTCATTTACATGATGATGTTATTATTGATGTTTAAAGGTTTTTGGTAATATTTTGGAAAATGGGCGTGGCACCGCCCACAAGTAAATAAACAAAATATCAACATTTCACTATTAACAAGCCACTGTGAAAGTATCATAAAGATCTGCAATGAAAACTGATCTTCAAATAGGGACAAACAACATAATAAAATCCGTTGGCGTGCCACCACCCACTTTTGTAAAATTATGTATGCATGGCACGCCTTCTTTTCCAAAGTTATATATAGGACATGGTATAACCCTTGAGTAGATCGTTTGAGTACTTTTGGCGCCCACCAAATTCGCTATTGTTTAGGCTGGGAATAGATTGGTTTTTAAAAAGGGCGAAATCGGATGAAAACCACGCCCCCTTTTTCTGGAAACTAACGCTGGGTATTTAATGTTCGGTTCATCCGAACTTAGACTTCCTTACTTGTTTTTGTTCTGTGTCCTTGACAATTTTTCAATCTTGATAAAAAATCAAGAAAAAAATATTTATATCACGTTTTTTGAATTTTACGCCAAAACGAACAAAATTAAATAATGTTTTAAGCAGAATTCAGAACACTTGATTCAGATATATTGTTCTTGATTTTTATCAAGATTGACAATTTATCAAGAACACAGAATAGGGGGGCTAAGATGTACTAACAAAGCGGGACACTGTCACATTCCATATACTACTTTGCTGATAAGTAGTATTAACCTAAAATTATCTTATGGCAAATGCAAACTGCAGGTTCGCGAGATTCGATGAGTTTTCTGCAACGCCTTTAATTGCATGATTTTTAACTTAGGCCTTTATGACTTGTCACCACAGAAATATGCCACAATATGAGGAAATAAAGACAACAGAAAAGGTAAACATAGTAACTAAAAATGTAGGGAAAAGAGTGATAAAATTTTAGAGAAAAAACCATACAATAAAACTATTTTCTTGAATTGGTATTAGAGAAAAATTACAAAGTTATTCACATCGAAGGATAGGATTACATGTTTCAAAGTGTTCCCACTTATCATCAGATACATTTTCGGACAATGGAATACGAACCAGCGTCTGCACCAAAGCCGCTGTTAGAATAGTATTTTCCTATGAAAACTTTTGCCCACATACATATATATGTACTAATATATATATATGAGAACATTATCACTGAAGAGGTTAAAAACAGTTGTATGTACACTATAGTTTTAAACACCACTTTGTGCCCTTAAAGAAAGTATTCCAAATAAAACGAATTATGTTTCGGTGTATATGTACAGACATATGTAAGGGTGATTACAAGCTTTTGCCCTTATGATTTTTGTATGTACACATAAACAAACGAGACAACTAGGGCCATGCTTCTTTTAACATTTGTGGGGTGTTACTTTTTGAAGTTTTTCCTACAACTTGACGATACCTTTGGGTCATTCCATATGAAATTTGCCACTAAAATTTAAAAACGCCCACTATACTTTTTTTGTGCTGAGAATGGAAAATAAGTCGACACCTATTTTTTGTTATTTCAATCATAGTGGTCAAATTTTGGAGTTATGGATTTTTGTATTTTGGGCATTTTGAAAATTCCAAGAGTACTTCAGAAACAGTAAAATGTACTTCAGAATAGTCAATTGTACTTCAGAGATGGTAAAATGAATTTCAGAATAGTCAATTGGACTTCAGAAATTGTAAAATGTATTTCAGAATAGTCAATTGTACTTCAGAAATTGTAAAATGAATTTCAGAATAGTCAATAGTACTTCAGAAATTGTGAAATGTATTTCAGAAGCTGTAAATTGTACTTCAGAAATGGGAAACTGTACTTCAGAAGCTGTAAAATGTTCTTTAAAATAGGCAATTGTACTTCAGGGACCGTTCTTAGCTGGATATGAACTCGGTACTTCCCGACTGGCAAGGAAGGTAAGACAGGTATTGAGGGGTGAGAGGCCTCATATTGGTTGATCAACCATAGTACAATTTTCGATCTCTGAAGTACATTTTACCAATTCTGAAGTACATTTTACCATTTCTGAAGTACAATTGACTATTCTGTAATTCATTTTACAGTTTCTGAAGTACAATTGACTATTCTGAAATTCATTTTACAGTTTCTGAAATACAATTGACTATTCTGAAATTAATTTTACCATTTCTGAAGTACAATTGATTATTCTGAAGTACATTTTACGGTTTCTGAAAATCATTTTACGCATTCTGAAGTACACTTGGAAAAGGTGTAGTTCGTGAACAAATTAACGTAATTGGATGAAATTTTTGGACTGACCTAATGAATGTTAGATCTATCTACCAAAAAAGCCCAAAATTAAAATTTTTTTATTTTTTATGAATTTTTTGCAACATTTTTATAAACAATTTGCAATTGCAAAAAAAGAATATCTGCAAATTTCGTTTTTCTTTTATTTTATCATGAATTGGTCTTTTAATAATTTTCAATAAAAATTTCATAGAGGTAATTTAAACGGTTGTTAAGTTACACGAATTTATGTACATATAACATTACGTTAGCTATTGAGTGCAGGGCAGGCTAACGGTCCACCACGAGCGCACGTTGTGGGTGCATTGTTTTTGTTATTGTGCGCATCGTTCGAAGCAAGTAGCAAGTCGATATTGAGCCAATTTCATTTATTTACCATTTAAAAAATATAATGCAAAACATAACATTTGTCAAATATACATATATGTACATACTTATGTAGGTATATAAATAGAAAAAAAGTAACGTGATTTATTAGGTTTAGTTTTTTTTAGTAACTTGTACTAAAATTTGGTCACAAACTTTTGAATTTTATTTCACTTCAATCAGATTTTCGCTTCAACGTGCGTTTGGGAACTTTTTTGAAGAAGCATACAATTGTGTCATTTGGGCAAGAAGAGTAACTTTTTTTTTCTATGTATATACATAATTATGTAAATATATGTATATTTAACAAATGTTATGTTTTGCATTATATTTTTTAAATGGTAAATAAATGAAATTTTCTTAATATCGACTTGCTACTTGTTTCGAACGATGCGCACAATAACAAAAATAATGCGCCCACAACGAGCGCTCGCAGTGGACCGTTAGCCTGGCTTGCACTCAATAGCTAACGTAATGTTATATATAACTTCGTGTAACTCAACAACCGTTTAAATGACCACTCTGAAATTTTTATTGAAAATTATTAAAAGACCATTTCATGATAAAATAAAAGAAAAACAAAATTTGCAGATATTATTTTTTCGCAATTGCAAATTGTTTATAAAAATGTTGCAAAAAATTCATAGAAAAAAAATTTTTAAATTTTGGGTTTTTTGGTAGATAGATCTAACATTCATTAGGTCAGTCCGAAAATTTTATCCAATTCCGTTAATTTGTTCACGAACTAGAAAATAATGAAAAAAATGCAATTTTCAAAATGCCCACAATTCAAAAATCCATAACTCACAAATTTTACCACTATGGCTGTGTGCCAATCGGTTGAAAATAGCAAAATTTTGACAGTCCGGGAGAAAATTCTGACATTTATTGTGGTGAATACGAATATCACAATTTCCCCTAGCCCATGGGGCTAGGTAAAATTTTTACAACTGTGAATGTGTACACATACATTGACAAATTGGTATTTATATCTGACAATTGAAAATAAAACCGCCAAAAATATTAATATTATTATAAAAATATGGCAGAAAAAAGAAGGAAGACATCATATGTAAGTTATATTGTTTACATCTACTTATGAGTTGTATTAATTTTCTGTTTATTTAGAGGAAATCATGCAGAAAGGCTTCTGCTAATTAAAAGACGCAAGGAGGAAGAGGCACTCTTCAGTGGCAAAAACGACAATTCCAACGAAGGCTGGAAGTAAGTAGATGATTAAAAGTATAATCATGATAATAAATACATCAAATAAGTTCCGGCAGTGTTTTTTATGTAAAATTTTACTAATTTTAAATGACCTCTCCACAGCAGTGTTCTAGTGCAATGTCGAATGTAAACATTGGTATAAAATATTTATTATTTCATATGTGAATGAATATTTTTGTTAAAAATTGTTTAATATCAATGATTTAATGCATAATCATGATAATAAATACATTAAATAAGTTCCGCCAGTGTTTTTTATGTTAATTTTGACTAATTTTAAATGACCTCTTTAATTTAATTTAAAATATTTATTTACAGAAAAGTGGCGCAATCCTTTCCTGAATCCAAAGATGGGCTGACGTGTAAGTCCCAATGGATGGGTGAAATTTAGACTTAATTTTAAACTGCTGTGCCTTACCTACCTGTATCATTTTAAGTGAATATATTTAAATTAAATAAGTTATTGTTATAAATTTTCAGAGTTTTATTGTTGCTCTTTTAAGTGTTACATTGATGATTTTCTTACATATGATAATAAAATATGGAATTTTCATGTTCCAAAAATGATGAAAAAATTTCAGATCTTCCTCTCAATCCATCAGCAGAATCGAAAAACGTTACTTCGTGTCGATCATGCACATAGTTAGACTCGTCCACTGAAATAATAGAAAGATCCAAATCTTCGTTCAGTACACAAATGTTATGCAGAGCAAATGCACTAAACACAGTTTTGATAAAAAATTTTAAATCTAGATCTTGATTGAAAATATTTCTCCATCTGCTCTTCACCATCCCGAAATCCTTAAATGTGCACGAGTTTTCGTTATATCACCAGACATAATGTCGCTCAAATCTGCAGACATAACTCGCCGGTGAAGGTAAACAATATCCTGGAAATATTTCTGTGGCCACAAGTCATAACAACCTAAGTCGGGTTAAGATATTAGACCAATCAGAATTTCTTCTAACAATTTTCAATAACAAAAAAGTTTAGTTTGGCAGAACTTCTATCGGTCTTATATTTTTTTGTTTCTAAACGATTAAATCTAATACGTTCGGTTAAGCTATGAAACAATTTTCTTATAAAAAATCGGTAGAAGAAATTTCTACTGGTATAATTTCTTAACTCGACTTAGGTTGTTATGACTTGTGACCACAGATTTATTCAAAATCAAACAAAGATCGAGCTTCTCTTAACGAAGATATTACCTGACGGCTTATATGTACGTTCTCTAAGGATCTGAATTGCAGCCAAATCAGCAAAGGAATAAATGGCTTATGTTTCCATTCATAACGAAATAAGCAAGAAAAAATATTTTCGCAGTAATCTATTTATTTTTAATTAAAAAATTAAATTTTATTCGCAAAATGTTACTTTTCGCGAGATCATTTACATATGTCAAAATTTACAACTGTCAAAATTTCGCATTTCGTTTGGCACAGCAAATTGGAAAATATTTGTACACCATAGAAAATTTGTTCACTTCATTTTTACTCTGAGTAAAAAGTTACCGATTGGCACACAGCCTATGAGTGAAATAAAAAAATAGGTAACGACTTATTTTCCATTCTCAGCACAAACTAAAATATAGTGGGCATTTTTAAATTTTAGTGGCATATTTCATATGGAATGACCCCTTTTTATTTACTTAAATATTTTTTATGATACATACTTTCCTGGTTTGTTCAACCTGCAGCCCTTGATATGAACGGCCAGCACATAGCCAGGTTGCTTCACCGGTTGTATTTACTTACAATTAATAGCCCCATAGGGAATCAATCTTACTTTGTATTCGTTCAAGATTACGATTTTTGGTTCCTTGAAATGTTTTTGAAAAGTTTGAAATTTGAACCAAATGTCTTTGATTTTATAATAGAAACTTCTTATTATTTGTTTAAGCGACTTAAACAATTTATTTCGTTTATTTCATTTGGAACCCTTTTTATAATTCTCACCCAGCTTATGAAATATTCTGAAGATATTGTTTTTGGCTGCCTAACCCAACTGGGGTTTTTCCAAACGAAAATGAGGAAGCCAATCTCGTGCAATGCCTCAGATCCAACAGTGCCCGCCCCCAATAAATACATATGTACAAGGTGTAACAGGTGCTCTGCATCCTCCCAGTTCTATATAGAACAAATAAATAAAAAATAAAAATTAAATAATAACTTACTAAAAGGTCGTCCCTATTAACCCGTGCTCTGCACACCCCCGACCTACTCTAAATAAATAATATAATATAAAAATTAAATAAATTCAAAAAAAAACTTCTCGCCTTTGAGAGACTTAGACATTATTTTTGTAAAATTGTGAATGTATGTACATGTTTTATAAGTAATTAGATTTCTTTCTAGAGTTTTTATAGAATAAGACAAACAAAATATACATTTGAAATACTTTATTAGCTGCATATAGAAAAATAGATAACTTTAATTGCAATTTCAAAAGAGGCTATAGACAAATTACACTGTCTTACAATGATTTTGCACCAAAGCTGATATATTTTTTTTCGTGCTCAAAGCATCGAAAAACATAGAAAAATTTGAAAAAAAGGGGGGGGGGGTAAACCGGAGAAATTCTGAGTTATTTCAATTTGACTGTTTTTTGAAAAATTTGCAAAATTTGTCCCTGTTTTCTCACATTCAAACCTAATTATCTTCTTTGGTACATCTGCTATATCAACAATCTTTACTTTTCTTCAAAAGGGAAGATTTTGCGCAAATTTTATGCTATCGCTCACTTTTTTTGACTTCCCCATTTAAAAGATATCGTCGAAAATGTCAACAATCAAATTTAACGAAAACCTCATTTTCGTTATATATACCGAGCTTTGACGTCAGAAATCTATAGAACCGCTTAAGACACGACCAATTTTTTCCCTCCTATCTTGTAGGAAATTTTATAGCAAAAATTTCGGTATATATAGATCTTGAAAAATAGGCAAACTAATTGGCAATTTCGGCCTTTACAAAAAAAGGGCAAATACTAAAATACAGTTTTATTGTCTTTTCACGTAGTATAACTTCGTATTCTTTTTATCACAAGTTATTTGATCAAATCATACATGCTTTATATTACTCCGACATTTCCTGAAAGTGTATCTTAGATTTCGATTTGGCTTTTCCTCCTTGTCATTTTCTGACAGTGCCAAGAACCAGACATACTCCCCCATCATACGACTCGTGCATTTCCTTTTGTGTCTGGTCTCGATCACTTTGATCACCAAGGTAGGTAGGTAGGTAGGTGGAATGGCTGCGACCCAGGTCGCCCAAGTAGCTTTTAGAAGCCGTTTTGATGCCATAAAATACTCGTTTAAACCTACTTATGTAGTATGGATATCTGTTACAACCAAGCTCCCCAAAAAGGGGCTCCCAAAGGATTTCATTCGCCTTCCTGCTAGAGCCGGGCATTCACACAGGAAATGCTCAACGGTCTCTTTGGCATCGCTGTCGTCGCAGCTTCTGCAGTGATCCCGGTGCGGAATTCCCAATTTTTCCGCATGCGTGCCTATCGCCCAGTGACCTGTGAAGATTGCTATGAGTTTGTGAGTGCTAATTCACCAATTGATCACCAAGGTTTTTTAGAAAAAAATCAAGATGTGAGTTGAGAAAATGTAGTTTCAATAGTTAAGTTCGAAAGCATATTGAGTTCCGTACCATGAAAGCAGGCAAGAAACCATTGAAATTGAGTAAAGTTGCTAATTGTACTACGTTGCAGTGCAATGAACACAGCCAATTCGTCTGTCACAATCAGGTGTTTTATGTCATTTTGACAACAAATATTAATTAAAAAAATCAACAAATTTATATCAGAAATAGAAAAAAAATTCAAAAAAGGACGTTGGAAGCGACGCAATTAAAAAAAAAAAAACCGCGTGTAGCCAGTACACGTGAAAGAAGTTAACTTCTTAAATTCAGAAATAACGAAATATGAATAAGGTGTATTCGAGAATTGTTTAGATTTACAATTTCTTACTTCCGGGAAGTGGACCAGGGAACCGATCCATTCAAAAATATCTTATGCATTGTGCGTTTTGCTTCAAATTTGGTAAGTGGGTAGAATTATGCCTAAATTAACAGGGGCCAATACGAATGGGATATAGAGGAAGAGGGGCGGGGTAAAAGGAAGGCGGGTAATTAAGAGAAAAAGGGGGGAGATAGAGTGAAGGCGAAGAAATATTGGAAGGAGAGTTGTAAAAGGGGGGACAGTGAGCTCGCATTTAGACAGGACGTCTGCCTCTACTACATATATAATGTATAAGATTGAAATATTGTATGTGTGTATGTATGCATAACTTAAGTTGCGTTCTAAACGGATTGACTGATCATAACCAACTTTAGAACAGAAACTGAAAACCATCGATGAATTAAGAGGGATAGGGGAAAAGGTGCGGGCACCTGACATACAAATGGGATTTTTCATGTTGCATATCTCTGGAAGTATTCATGCTAGGCCGCTAAAATTCAACAGAGTTATATGAGGATTATGAAACCACTCGTATAAGGATACGCCATAATTGGTATCAGTTCTATCGACTTTATCAAACTTACCTACCTAATTTCGATTTATTCCATGGAATGGAACCAATTTCATCCATTCACGGAATATGTAATTCGACCTAAGGCATGTCTCAATCTCAAGGGGGCGAAAATGGTTGATTAATGAAGTGTTACTCTACTGGAGTACACTGGGTCTCATACATAAAAAGCGAGCATTTGCTCAAGGTGGGTTGTTTATTTTTGTAAAAACAACAACATGTACATGTTTTACTAGAACTAGAAAAATCGAGGCTGCTCCACTGCTCTCTTTTTAAGGATAAAGCCCAGTGTCCTTTTCTGGGGTATTATTGATGTAGATGTGACAGATAATATTAAAACATTCAATGATACATTTTATTTATTTTCATATATAGGATCCGATATATTAAATTTTATTTATAAATCGATAAAATTGGTTTATGGTAGCTAAAATATGAAATATATGTTTTTGACTCGACGTGTTGTAGATTTCGTGAGAATACAGCATCGATTGTAGTTCCCGATTTTGTTGTTGCTTCATTTGGCTTAGTATTTAAAACTAAGCCAAATTTTTCTCTCAAAAATCTAGATAGCGGAATTAGTGGTGTTTGGTCATCACCTCTATCACGACCATCACCATCCGCAGTGCTGTAAGCCAGCAGACAACTATCAATGAATGATATTATATCTCTCATGCTCTTGTTCGGCGTTATATAGATGGCCACAATGATGATGTTATTTCCGTTCACCATTTGACAGTTTGCAAAGCAAATGTCACCAACTGGTACCATTGCTGATGCATATGTTTGACATTGTCTAGCGGCCATTTGTGTGCTTGGTGTAACAACATTTCCAGCATTACATACTTGATTATAAAATATTGCCACTCCTCCTGCTCGAACACTTGCTCGCTTATGCTGAACTACGCAACTTAAACTTGGAACATTGACTTCTTCATCATTACTTAACCACGTTTCAGATAAAATCACAATATTAGATTTCCTTATCACGGCATCATTCAAATCGGCAGAATGTGCTCGGAGGCTTTGGCAATTGAAAGAATATATAGATAACTCATTCACTTGTGTTATGCGTTCAATAATTTGCTTATCTACAGTTTCTAAACTATTCAGCGCAAGTCTTCTAAATTCGGTTTGTAAATGAGACATGCCGAAAGATGCTCTTCGGCCGTGGTAAAATGTTGAATCCCCCGATTCGGTGGTGATGAATAACCCTTCGATGCATGTCACACGTGATAAGGCTACATAAACTAACGACTGGCCATGTTTTTTATCATACTCGTATACCACTTCCGCATATGTACTTCCCTGTGACTTGTGAATAGTCGTTGCACAAGCACAAACCAATGGCAAATGTGATCGCTTTGCGTTAATTGTGCGATTGTTGTTGAGAGCGATTGTTGATGATCGTCTTCCAATCGGTACAGCAGTTCTTAAAATGTTATTTGTTGTCACATGACCACCTACTTTTCTTCTAATTTTTTCTCCGGTATTGCTGGAATCTGGAAAGCTTAGCCAGGCAACGCTTACTTGTCCCGTCTCGTCTAGATCAAGATGTACTAATTTACCCACAGCACCGTTTGCCAAGCCATCTGCTACGTCAATATTCGTTGTTACCATGTACAACACTCCAATAACAAACACGGTTTCATATGGCAACCCACCAGTGTCAATAATTGACATCTTGTGCAGTTTCTGGCGTACAAAGGCTTCTTGTTCAGCTGATGTACAGCCAGTATACACATCTCTGGCCAAAGAGATTGTTTTTTCGTCGGCTTCATTCAGTATTTTGTTATTATATTTGGTTACAGACAGGTTGGTATTGAATAAGCGTATTCCATGTGGGCAACGAGTTTTTGCTTCTGCCGTAGTACAAAATCTTGACTCGATTAATTTAACTTCATCCTCCTGAAGTTTTTCACCGTTACCGACTTTGGTTAAGAATGACGAAAATACTTGATTTGCTTGTCTCATTACTTGTTGTAGCTCAAAGAATTTCAATCCCCTCCACAAGATTGGCCCAACAATCGTTTGCTTTTGTTGTTTGTATATCGGAGTCGCTCGAACAGGGGGTAATTGGCGAAGATCTCCTATTAGAACGATGTCAATTCCGCCAAAGTTTGTACCATAATCACCAGTAATTTGTTTGAGACGGGCATCGATCTGTGCGAGTAGCTCAGCTCCAATCATGCTTATTTCATCAATAATCAAGACTTTTACGTATTTAAACAGTGATCTGTATTGATGAGCCACTTCTATAGATAATGGCAATAATTTCGATAAGGAAATCTTTAAAGCCGTGTGCACAGTTGTGCCATCTATCGCCACAGCTGCCTTGCCTGTAGAAGCGCATGTAATATACGCATTACAGATACCATCGTTATTTGTGAATCGGTTATAAATATCCATTATGAGTTTTATGACGAAAGTTTTGCCACACCCAGCTGGCCCGGTCAAAAATATTTGCAGAGGAGCAACTCGCGTGGACAAAAGATGGTAAATTACATGTCGAAGCAGCTCGCTTTGTTTTTCGTTAGCCATTCTCATCAATTGACAAAACTCCGTGTTAGGTAACAGGTTCTCTCTCTTCTTTGCTACAGGTCCAAGTTTGTTAAGCACAGCCAAACGAATATCAGCATTTGCATCTGAATTAGGGTCGTTATACAGGTGTTGGAATGGGTCAATTTCTGGAACTCTGTTGGCAGCATCTTGCACTTGCTGTGATCCATCAGGGTGATCGTTTTCACGACACAAATTACGACAAATTTCTATTGTTTTTTGAATGTCTAAGGTTGATTCAAATTCCTTCCGGCTATTTAAAATTTGGTCCTCATTCTCGTCATATATTTTAATAAAATTTAGTTCAGCCAGTACTTCTGCTTCTTCGTTTCGGAATGGAATATGTAAGGTGACCATCTCTCGTTTGTACTCATTCAGATCTTGTCCCATATCGTAATTACGGTAACGAATAACACGAGGTTTATCCCGCTTATTGTAACTGCCATCGGCGCAAACTGTGTAATTTGAGACAAACTGAGCAAGTGTAACAGCCTCAAGATCTTCATGCCGTCTCTCGTACTTGTCGAACCAGTTCAGCTTCCATATATCAGTGGAATCTTCACCAATTCCCATATCATCCAACTCTTTTTGAGCTTTACGAACTCGTTGTCGTTCTATAGGCCAAACAGTTGCAATGTTAACCACTGAAGTCGAACTTTTTGACATCGGCTCTCGTAGGAGATACCAAGCAGCTTCTTGGCTTGTCATCTCTACACTATTCAGCATATTGACACCTATTTTGCGAGTCACTTCCACAATATCAAATTCCGGATTTTCGTCCATAGTTTCACTTATTTGCCGTTGGAGATGACTAACTCCTCTGGTTGTCTTATTAACATATTCAGCAACATATGCTGCACAAGAATATTCCTCTGTTATAAATTGAATGTCCATATTAGACTTCATTTTATTTAATATAAATGGGTTGAACGGGTTGTGCCATTTTTCATGCGGATGCCGTTTCAGAAATACCCGTGGTCTGCTTATTCCTGCTCGAAGTACTGAGTGATAATGATCATCGGACAAAATATTATTTTCCCTATAAAAATGGTCGATGTCTGTATATTCATTACTTTCTAGATTCAGACGTATATTCCTGTACTCTTTTGTAAAACAATTAAAACCTGGTTCTTCTTTGCGCATTGGTACCAAAATTATGGTAGCTCGACTTGGCATAAACGGAGCCACAAACCGGCATTGTTGTGGTCTATTGGCAACTATTTTTTTGTAACAAGTAAACGTATGCTTGTGAGTTTGTAGTTTAATATTTCCCGAGGACTCTTTTGAAGAAACAGAAATAAGATTATCAATCAGTGATATCGCATCTAGTTTGTTTTCACCGATGGCATCCTGTGGCGCATTATTTAGCCACAGTAGAACGTGGGCATGCGGACTACCGCGATGCTGGAACTCAATTCTTTTAAAATAGTCAAGAACATAATACTGGCCAAAGGGACAAACATTTTTTTTTTTGGATTGTAAAATAGTGAGTAATGTATTAACTAGTTTATTAAAGTATATGGCGCATGTTACTGCATCTTCATTGACTAATGTTGTTCGTTCTATGTAGTGCAAATTTTCTGCCAATTCACTAGAAATCTCCACACCGTTGTGCTTCAGTTTATACAACTCTCTTAACAAATCAATCCAACCGATTTCATTGGCGCTTACAGTAAGAAAGACCGTTGGTTTACCCAACTGCCGGATCATAGCAAAAAGGTCTTTTTTTCTGCTAGCCCAGTACCATGTTGAATTTGGAATTGATCGTAAAAACGCTAGATTTGTTTCGATGCAGTTGTTAACATATTCCTGATCTTCAATTTGTTGCCGAGTGATAGTAGTATTTTTGCCTACGTGTTTGAATGCTACCGTGAGAGCATCGCGAACTCTCAATCGCATTATTTTCGTCGCCATGTATAATAAGTGATATGGCGTGTAACGTCGTCTATCCGACCTCCGGAACTCACTAGTCGCAATCATAAATGGGGTCACTTTAGCTTCCTCTTTAAACTGTCGAAATTGTCCTAAATAGATTGATGGGAAAGAAAGCTCCTCAGCATGTTCATCGAACAGCAGACTCTCGGGCTGTTTTTGTTCTCCCGGAGCAATTCGCAAGTGTTGATCTTCGTTCCACAGTAGTGTATGTTGTTGAGCGGTAAGACTTTCCTCAAGAGGAATGTGTTCACTGTATTCATCCTGGGGATTCAAAGGCAAAACGACGTTACTATCAAAGAAGGAGTTGTCTATTTTAATGTCATACATTATGTATAGCGGAGTCGTTACCATATACTGAAGCCAAGCTTTTATGGTACGTTTATTGACGATACCGTGCAAGTAGCTTGTTTTGTGGATCTTTTTCCGTTTTATATGAACATTTATACAGTGGTCGTCACTTACACTTCGTGGAAGATGGTTCACCATTGTGTTGACGCTAACAGGTACATTAATGATTTGTCCGTATATACCATACTGGCCATTAACGTGTCTTAATCTTCGGATCTGCATAAAGGGTATTCTTGGAGAAATAAGTCTCCCAGATACTAAATCTAACGCCGGCAAAAAATTCGGTACTTTCGGGAATTGAAAGCCATTATATGTTGACAAAGCTGGAATTTTCTGTTTTTTCACTGACGTCATGCAAGTTGCGCACAGCAAGATTTCATTTACTGATTTTTCGGGTACGATTTGCTTCAAAATTTCTACATGTGCCCCCGAGGGACTTTTTAAATTGCTCTTGAACCATAATCTGTCACACACTGAGCGAATTTTTCCAAAGCAGTCGTCTTCAAATTTTATTTTGAAATATCTATGGGCTTTATCATGGCTGTGGTACTTAGTGTACGGCAAACACGAATCCTCGGGTTGATTACCATTCATAGTGTTATTCATCAACCGTACACTGTTAGCGATGTCACTCATAGAGTTTTGGTAACTGGATCTAAAGGAAGTTGCTTCGTTATCCATTAGTAAGTTGTTATCCTCAATGCTGCTCGGAGATCTGAAAACAGGCTGTGGTTCGATGGGATTTTCGTAATGTGTGATTCTGTTTTCATTTTCTTGACCGATTTCATCATGACGCATTTCTTCAAACACAACTATGTCATCAACATGCGAATAAATTGTATCCATCATTGGATCTTGATTTGCCGCATTATTTGAAACATCGATAATGCATTGCTGATCTGTTGCATTCTCTGAAACGTTTTTCGGTCGATTCAAATTACTGCACTGCGTACGCATATTACTTGTTGACGGGGTCCTCAAAAGTACTGCCAAGTTTGGTCGATGGACGTCAGCCTGTACGATGAAATGCTGATGGTCTTCTTCCATTTCTTGGCTCGAGTCGGAAGCAGGACATCCATCAGATTGCTTATGTTTTACAGTTTCAGATGTTGCTTGGGTTGAGGTACCTCTAACATGTGCTGAATATTCACATGGTGCTGCATTCTTAAGCGCCTTGTGCCGTATTATGTGTTCGCGGGAGCGATCAGTTGCGGTTTTCGCTACCTTGGTGTTGTTTGGAGATCTGAAAATAGATTATTATTTAAATGCTGTATCATGCTCATATGGAACAGTGCTGGACCTTCCTAAATTGATTTCGCATGATACATTTTGAGACTCAGCTATGTTATCTACTTTTGAATGAGTTATATCGATGATGCATTGCTGATCTGTTTCTTCCTCTGAAACGTTCTTCGGTCGATTCAAATTACTGCACTGCGCGTGCATATTATTGGTTGATGGGGTTTTTAAAAGTACTGCGAAGTTTGGTTGATGGACATCAGCTTGTACGATAAATTGCTGATGTTCTTCGATTTCTTGGTTTGAGTCGGAAGATGTTGCTGGGGTTGAGGTACCTCTAAGATAATACTGCATTCTTAAGCGCCTTTTGCCGTGTTCTGTGTTCGCGGGTCAGTTGCGGTTTTTGCTATTTTTCGACCTATTTCAACATTTTTTTCCCCTTCTCGGGATTGTTGGTTGACTTTTTTTGGCATTTTAAAATATGCAGAAAATGTGGCTTGGTGAAAGAGCATTTATTGTATATAGGTCAAAGATCGTAAGCACGAAACAACAGCTGGAAACGTTGATTTCCATAATGGAAAAAAATCCGAACCTGGCGAAAGGTGTATATACAAAAGCCCAGGCTGCAAAAAGGTGGGATAATCCCTGGAATTCTGCTTATGTTGAAGAAATACGATTTTGCTCGTTGCAGGTGGAATTTTATCCATCTTGGACAAATAGTGTTTTCTAAAACATCTAGCACTTCTGATAACACCACAGACACAGTGGGTTGCGCAAGTCCAAGTGCTTTATCGTTCCCAATGCTCAGTTGGTACGATCCTTGAGCACAAAATCTAAGCACTGTTGCCAATTTTAAAATGTTTGGTATAGATTTGGCGCTTGAAAATTGGTTTAAGAGCTCGTCTGTGCTGGAAAGCAAGTCCATAAACGCTCCTTTGGGCAATCTAAAATTATTTGTAAATCTATAAAAAAAATTTATTATTTTTACAAACTGATTAACTTTTTTAAAGATATACGTACGCAGCTGTATTCATTTCCAAAGGATTGGAGGCATCCCTCAAACGTTTTCTACTTCTGGCTAGTTCCAGTAAGCTCTCCTCTTCGTCTGATGAACTATCGAACCACATTTCCGTCGTAGTCATATGTATTTTGTATTTAACTTTTTGGTCTTCACAAAAATAGATAAATAATACCGCACTTGATTTGTTTTGATCTGTTTATTTTCTTTTACTTAATAACAGCTGACAGAAAAGTGTTATTGTGAACAGATAAAAACATCGAAATTCACAATGACGCCAGTTCTTGTCGAATGGCTGTGGTAATACCAAATGAAATTTCGTTCGATCAACTTTTTCGATCACAGTCGAAGATCGAATTTTTATCATAATAGGGGCCTCAATGGGAACGATGAAACACAAAAGTCTGAAAGGTCCGCAACAGGGTTTCGTCTCCGCTTTGACATGTCTTTCTTAAATATTCACCACTAAAATTGTGTTGAATTCCATCGAATTCGCGGACGAAAGACAAATTTCCAATGAAAATGCAGAAATGTATTTTGGTGTTGTTGTAACAAGTGCAAACGTATGTATAGTTGTGTATGCAGCCGAATGAAATGTATTTTGTTGTTGCCATACATTGCGTATATACATATAGTTGTGTGTAGCATAGTAGCAGCAGGGCAAATGTCGCGATCTGCTTGCAGCGTCACGGTCAAAGTGTAGCATATGATTTTTCATAATTGTGACGGCTAATTTTTATGCGCGCCTGGTACATTGAAATCTAAGTCGGTATAAAATGCACCCTTGTCCCTTCCTCACCTTTCCCATTCGTTTTTTAAAAGTGTATCTGATTCCAAAATATTATATTTTTGCATTTTTGTTCATTTTAGCAATTTCGACAATTTTTGCCATCGATGCTTGAAATCACTTGGACGAAATCAGGTGGAAGCACGAGCTCTGCTGATTGCTTCTTTTTTCTCGAAGTTTGACAGCTCACAGTCTAGTTTTGATATTCAGCTTACGAAAAACATACCAGAAAATTTATGTATGGAGATATGTATACCAAGCGGCATTCACCCGTTTTGATTCTTCTAAAGTCCATTTGTGCACATTAGAGTGCCTTTACTTCCATACAAAAATAAATTAATAAGCCTTTCCATTTATAAAAGGAATAAAACAAAATGTATGACCCTTTTATTAAAAAATCGTTTCAATGTCTATTCACAATTTAATTTAATTTTGCGACAATGGTAGAATTGGGCTAAAACTTGTTTGGAATGATTTTTTTATTACGTACAGAAAAATCAGGTCAGAGCATCCCTAAAATTCCTATATTGAAAAATAAGGCCACTCTAGTGTGCATATAGGCAGAAGTTCGTGCGAATTTGAGACTTCTGCGCAATTGCAGCAAATAGAAATTTTTGTCAAATAGCATCCGCGCACGCATATTTTCTGCGTGCCTGGTAGAACGAATTTATGCGCCTGTATAAAATCAAGCCGTCCGAGTCTGAGGATTGAATTTTATTGATTTCTAATTGAGTTCTAATGTACTTGAATTAAATTCTTACAAAATCTGAAGAATTATTTAAAACTATAAAAGATGGTGATGAACACCCTAGGCCAAACTAATTGATTTTTAGATGTTATATGCAGTTGTGGTTTGGACGCATACATAAAGCCACCTTAGGTCCATTTAATATAGCTATTTACTCAACATATTATACTCAACAAGCATGACAATAACAAATGAGTTGACAATTGCAGCAACAAAAATCAACTATGTACATAATTACTGTACTAATCTAACCAGCACCAAAGGCAGTTATGTACAGCGTGTGTGTGTGTTGGTGTGCACCATCTAGCGTCAGCTGGCGTTTCTAGTGCCATCTAGTTACGCAGCAGTAGTGAGGATTTCAAAGACAACAACCAATATTCTATTTCCGTTGCATAGTTCCCGTTATATCATCTATTACAATACAATTTTCTCAATTTTACTCTCAATAAAAACTTCATATCGCCGCCTAAGAAGTTAACTTCAAAAATAATTGCAGTGTGGGTTCAATTTAGCCATGAGCTGCATAGAGCACATAAAAATAGCCATATATGTATATGCAAAGATGTGCACGCAGCTGGCAAAGGAGCACGCAGTTTCGAGTTTTCATTGAGTTCATTTTTCTTTTATTTTATTTTTAACTTTGCTTTTTTATTTTGTTTAATCAGCTGGTAAGTGCCAACGTCATAGAAAACCAAATGTGTGTCACTATGCTATTACATGGTTTCCTGAGCTTTCATTGTAGTACACATTGTGGTGTAGACACCATATGTCTGTCTTAGGTATTACACTTAATTTTTATTTTTATTTAACTTTGTATTTAACTTTCTTGGGTTTCGCCAATACTCGATTTTGGCACCTCAAAAATCAGAGATGTTAATAGGCATATACAGCTGATTTTAGTAAACAAATAAATGGTTGTGTCCAGTCCTAGACTAACATTGCAAAATTCATTCAATGAGTGGGGGTTTTTGATTAAAATATGAAAATTGTGAACAGGAAAATTAAAAAAATGTTATCTTATCTAATACCAAATATTATGAATTTTGAAAGAAACGAAGTTATACTACGTGAAAAGACAATAAAACTGTATTTTAGAAAAAACTCTAATTTTTTCTGAACTTGCCCTTTTTTTGTAAAGGCCGAAATTGACAATAAGTTTGCATATTTTTCAAGATCTATATATACCGAAATTTTTGCTATAAAATTTCCTACAAGATAGGAGGGAAAAAATTGGTCGTGTCTTAAGCGGTTCTATAGATTTCTGACGTCAAAGCTCGGTATATATAACGAAAATGAGGTTTTCGTTAAATTTGATTGTTGACATTTTCGACGATATCTTTTAAATGGGGAAGTCAAAAAAAGTGAGCGATAGCATAAAATTTGCGCAAAATCTTCCCTTTTGAATAAAAGTAAAGATTGTCGAAATATAGCAGATGTACCAAAGAAGATAATTAGGTTTGAATGTGAGAAAACAGGGATAAATTTTGCAAATTTTTCAAAAAACAGTCAAATTGAAATAACTCAGAATTTCTCCGGTTTACCCCCCACTTTTTTCACATTTTTCTATGTTTTTCGATGCTTTGAGGTGGAAGAAAAATATCTCAGCTTTGGTGCAAATAATTTTTAAAATTTTGTAAGACAGTGTTATTATAATTATAGAAAACGAAATACTTAAATATTTCATGCCGTGAAACCCGGCATTGTATGCATGATTATATTATAGCTTTCATGAAAAGGTATTATAACATACGAGTATGTAATGTGTGTAGTGAAAATCACGCAAATCATATAATCAATAGTTTCGAAACATGAGTTTAAAAGCTAGGAACCTAAAATTTTGCCGGTTTGGTACATATTATATATGTAATATGTGCATTGAAAACCAAAGCCAGTTATGGGCTATGTCTCTTTAGATTAACAGTTTTTCAGTAATTTTAAGTGCTAAATTGATGCTAAATGTACATGACAAACAATGGAGAAGTTGTACCTTAACATTGACATCTTAGTCACATATACATAGTTTTTTTGTATTTGTCGGCTCCGCGAATTTATTTCAAATAATTTTGTCAAATATATGCATAGGCCGAAATTAAATAAGAAAAATGTAAACTATATTTTTAATATATATATAAAATAATGCGATTAGCGCAGAAATTTCCGATTTAAATAAAAGCACGAACTTTTATAGTTCACAATATAATTTCAGTATGTATCAATAAAAAGTACAAAAGAAGATTAATAAAAAGGAATATGAAAAGTAGATTGATGACAGTTGAATAGAGATGCCATATCGACATGCATATTGTTACTTGGGAGAATAATGAAATATATTCAACACGCCCTCTCAAGATGCAGGTCACCTCCAGTAGTAAAACCAAGTCCACTCAAGCATCTCTCATGACTTACTTTTGGTAGTGGTTTCGTCATTACATCTGCCACCATATTTTGAGTTGATATGTGTTGCAGCTTCAAATGCTTAGCAGCGACTGTTTCCCGAACAAAATGATGTTTAATGTCTATGTGCTTCGTGCGTGAATGAAACACTGGGTCACTTGCCAAACATTGCGTTCCCTTGTTGTCGACAAAAATCGTTATGTCGATAAACTCTTCTAGGCCGAGTTCAGTTAATAAACTTCGTAAATAAATTGCCTCTTTTGCTGCTTCTGCCAAGCTGATATACTCTGCTTCGGTAGATGATAGTGCGACTGTGCGTTGCTTTTGCGACTTCCAGGTGATTGCAGCACCGCTAAGCAAAAATACGTAGCCGGTATATGAGCGTCGATCGAGAGTACAACCTCCCCAATCAGCATCCGCGTAGCCAATAAGCGGACTCTCAGTTTTACGAAACATCAATCCCTTGTGTGCCGAGCCAGCAAGATATCTAAGAACTCTCTTCGCAGCTAACCAATGACACATAGATGGGTTAGTAACGTACTGTGCTAACCGTGACACAGTGTAAGCAATGTCAGGTCTCGTTGCCACCGACAAATACATCAAACCTCCGATCAATTCTCTATACTGATTTCCAGCGGCCAGCTTGTTTTTCGAATCTGGAAACTTTGCATTTACTTCGGAAGGCGTCATCACAGGATTGCAGTCCTCCATACCGTACTGCTTCAACAGGTTCATTATGTAACCGGTTTGTCGCAAGTGAATATGGCCTGCAAATTGATTAATTTCCAGTCCCAAACAATATTTCGCTTGACCCAAATCTTTTATTTCGAATTCTTGTAGAAGTTGGTGCTTAACGTTTTTAATACACTCCAAGCTGTTTGACGCAATCAGTAAGTCGTCAACGTACACCAACAATAAGCAAAATGCATTACTGATTGTACCAGAAAATAAACATGGTTCATTTTTCAAAGGTTCTAGACCTATTTCAGAAAGCTTTGTTCTGAGTTTGATATACCATTGACGGCCAGACTGCTTTAGCCCATATAATGCCCTTTTAAGCTTACACACGTTGCCTCCATTGTGTATATTTGTTAGCATATTCCTAGCGCGCATGCCAATAGTACAATTATCGCTCTGTTTGGATGCAATACTCTTGAGTATCTCAGGCAACATGATTGGGATTTTCATTAATACCTCTTCATCGAGAGGGCCATTGAGGTATGCTGTAACCACGTCGAACTGCCAAACCTTAAGGTCAAAATGCGTTGACAATGCTAACATCAGTCGGACGGTCTCCAACCTCGCGACTGGTGCAAATGTCTCATTATAATTGACACCGTAATTTTGACCATAGCCCTTAGCTACAAGTCGTGCTTTACGACGCTCGACTTTTCCTTCGTTTCCATACTTGTTTGTAAGCACAAAACGACATCCCACAATGTTTTTGTTACTATCAGACTTCACAATCTCAAACGTGTCATTTTTAAGAATACTAATGATCTCACCCTCAATAGCATCTTTCCATTGATCCTGCTCGGGACCATTCAAGGCGCACCTCGTGTCAATTTCGGCTATTCCAGTAAATACATCATCACTTAGATCATCAACTTGATCATCTGGCAACCCACCATCTAAAACTTGTGGTAGTATGTTACTCTCAACAACCTTTTGTACATCATTATCAATGCTATCGTCCCTGTTAGACAACAACAACTCGTCATCCACCCCAGATTGTGGTAACTGTGGTAGTTCCATTTCTAAAAACTTTACATCTCGGGCATAAATTATTTGATGACTGTTAGGAACCCATACACGATAACCCTTTCTATCTCGAGGATATCCAACGAATATACCTTGCACAGCCCTAGGAGCAAGTTTATTTTTACCTGGATTTTTATCGAGCACCATTACTTTTGATCCAAAAATTTTCATGTGTGTAAGTTGGGGTTTGTTCCCGTTTAATTTTTCAAAAGGTGTTTTCCAATTTATACTACTCGATGGGCATCTGTTACGAATGTAAGTTGCGGTTGCTACAGCTTCCGCCCAAAATGA
Source organism: Sphenella marginata (assembly GCA_951509765.1). Lineage (NCBI taxonomy): Eukaryota > Metazoa > Arthropoda > Insecta > Diptera > Tephritidae > Sphenella > Sphenella marginata. The sequence goes on from OX608078.1 coordinate 17,491,697, forward strand.
TTTACCTAGGCCAGATTGTAATAAAAGACACCTAGACATGTCCAGCAATGTCCGATTCATCCTTTCGGAGAGCCCATTCTGCTCAGGAGTTCGTGGAACACTCAACCTCCTCAAAATACCACTATCTAAGAGATATTGATCGAACTCTTTATTACAGTATTCAGTTCCATTGTCGGATTGTAAAAACTTTATTTTCTGGCCTGTCTGCCTTTCAATACATGTTTGATAAAATTTGAACGCTTTTAAAACATCTGATTTCTGTCGTAAGAAATAAACTTCACACCACCTTGAGTGGTCGTCTATAAACGTGACGAAATACCTCGACCGCCCAATCGACTCTTCTCTAAAGGGTCCAACTACATCGGAGTGCACGATTTTTAACAGCTCCTCACAAGGTTCACGTTTCTTATTAAATGGTAAGGCAGTCATTTTGCCCTTCAAACAAGTTTCACAATTCGATAGCTCTCTATTTTCGCTAACATCAATTTTCGGAAGTACCCCTTCATTAACTAGCTTCACTAAGTCCTTGGAATTAAGATGACCTAGCCTGCAATGCCATTTATATAACTCAGGGCACCTAACTTCAGCGATTGCACATTCGCTACTATTCACGAACAAAGAACAAATCACCTTTTCGATCTGCGACTAAAGTAGTTTTGCCATTTTCATCACTGACATATGCCCCATTCTTGTGAAAAGTTACTTTATGTCCTTTATCTGTGATTTTCGCCACAGATATCAAGTTTGTTCGCAAGTCCGGCACACATAAAGTATTGTTGAACTCAATGCGGCCACCATTATCAGCTATAGCCAACTGAACTTTTCCCTTGCCTTGGACTTCTGCAAAAGCTTGGCTAGCGAGATTTATTTTTGCCCTCGTGGATCTGTCTATCGATGAAAAATTTGTAATATTACCACATAAATGCGCCGTACACCCACTATCAAGAACCCAATCGTGCTTCACTCTTAAACTACGCTCACCTCTCAATGTGCTCTCAGTAGCAGTATAACACGCTGCATACGATTCATTAATTTCCTGATGTTTTTGTTTCGCACGATTCGCACTATCACCTTTATTTGCTTTACAAGCGGTTGCCTTGTGCCCAAACGCACCACATTTGAAACATTTAAAACCATTATTGGACGTGAATTTTTCTTTGCTCTTTACAAATTTCTAAGGAGTATATTTACGCTCCCCAGCTGCCATTGCAATTACTGCACTTCCCGAAGCTTGTTTACGCGCCTCACTCTCCTCAATAATTTTTATCTTAAGCGCCTCAGCTTCTGGCAGCTCATCTCTTGACTCAATAGCACACCGAAAGTTTTCGTAAGAAGAGGGCAAGCTATAAAGCAGCATTATTGACAATAAGTCACCGTTTATTGGTACTTTCATGCTTTCAAGCTTGTCTACTGCATCGAAAAACAAAGCAATGTGTTCTTTTACATTGCCCCCTCATCTAACTTTTGCAGCATCAGCTGTTTCAAAAGAGTTGCTTTGCGCGCCGGCCCCTTTGATGCATAAATGGACTCCAATTTGAGCCACACGTCTCGCGAAGTATCGCAGCCTCGAACTTGTTTTAGTTCTGAAGGTTGAATGGAGAGAACTAAATCGGCCTTAGCCTTTTTATCATTTTTATACCTAGTAGTGCTTCGCACACAAGGTATATTAACTTCATTCGCCTAACGGTAGTATGTAACGGCATAAACGAATCGAGATAGATATTGACTTATGTATATCAAAATGTTCAGGAGGAAAAGAGAAATTGATTGAGCCATGTCCGTCCGTCCGTCCGTCCGTCTGTGAACACGATAACTTGAGTAAATCTTGAGATATCTCAATGAAACTTGGTATGCAGGTTCCTTTTTACTTATCTCTGAACGCTATTGAAAATAGGCAAAATCGGTTAAAAACCACGCCCACTTTCTATATATATAATATTTTCGAAAATACAAAAAGAGTGATTATTCAGTACATAATACACCTATAAGGATAAAATTTGGTGTGTACCTTAGCGTTAAGGCAAAAAATAAATTTCTGAAGAAATTTTTAAAAAAGGGCGTTGCACCGCCCACTTTTGATTAAGTCAAATTTGGAAATATTATTAATCATAAATCAAACACCGCTCAAGATAGCAAAATAAAATTCAGCACACATATTTCTATTAATACAGGCAATATTTCGAAAAAAAATTAGCGAAATCGGATTAGGTCCCCGCCCAATTTTATACGAAAGATTTCGAAAAGGATTATGGATATATTGAATATGCTATAACTTTGCTTAAGCTAGCTGTATATCATTTCTATTTCACCTCTGAAGTGTTCGTGGGCAAAAAAAGTCGAAAGCACAAAATTTTTGGAAAAGGGGCGAGGCCCCGCCCCTTTATGGGGGATTATTCCACAAAACTTTCCATGCCATAACTCCGGTAAAAACTGATTTATTGAAACGATATTGGAAGAAAGTGTTCAACATATGAAGCTAACTCTTTGCTGAAAAAATAAACAAAATCGGTGAACGGACACGCCCACTTTTTGAACATAGTTCTAAAAAATTTCTTCGTAAAATTAAAATCGCGATATTTCCATAATTGTATAAGTTATATAAATAAGATTTTACACACATAATAGCCTTTTTAACAAAACTAAACTGTAAAAAAATTTTGTGGATTTTGGTGAAGTAGGTGTGGCGCCGCCCACTTTTTAGCATAAAAGCTCTGCTATTTTCAAAAGCGATTGCTTGGAATTTCAAGAATGTATTTCAATGAAATTTTGTGAGATACTTCCCAATAGTATGTAGTATACTCCTGCCAAAAATTACGCAAATCGAATAACAAACAAGGAAGATTTACGAGCAAGTAGTTAGCACCCTACTGCCTTTTTTTTATAAATTTTTTTTATTTTCATACCTTTCATGAACATGAGGAAAGCTATTTATATTTTGTTATTTAGTGATAATTGAATTTACCACTCACAAAAGAAGTGTTTTTTATCGAAAACAATCCGTTGCCTTTATAACAACTTTTCCGTTATTAAAATAGACCTGAGTAAATTGGGATACCAAAACAGATCACTACTAGGTATTTAATGTTCGGTTCCACCCGAACTTAGGATTCCTTACTAGTTCAACCATACGGCTTTCGCAGCAGCATCAGTATCTGCCGGTTTAACGCACGCACCATTGACATAATCCCATAAATCATTTTTAGTAAGCAAAGCCTCTACCTGCATAGTCCACGTGTCGAAGTTTTCCTTGGACAAGAGCTCAATCCTGGATGAGCTAGTTACTGAACTGCCGGCCATTTCCAATGCACATCCAACAGTCGCTTCACGTGCCTCTATGATATTTTTCGAATCTTCCTTATCAGTCGTCTGATCACCGATCTTAGTCATTACGCGAAGTCGAAATTACTTTATTAGGATTATTTTGACCAGCTGGGCCCATAACCTAATGCGATTAGCGCAGAAATTTCCGATTTAAATAAAAACACGAACTTTTATAGTTCACAATATAATTTCAGTATGTATCAATAAAAAGTACAAAAGAAGATTAATAAAAAGGAATATGAAATGTAGATTGATGACAGTTGACTAGAGATGCCATATCGACATGCATATTGTTACTTGGGAGAATAATGAAATATATTCAACAATTTTGCCAGGCGCTAACCACATGTAAATGGCAGGAAATTTTCAACTTTAATTGCAAATATCTATTGACCGAAATGAAATATGGGATTTCCCCTCCGGATGTCAAAACGCGTCTTTTGATACCTCTCCCGCCCTTTTTGGACGTGTATTAGCAGTTGACGTTGGATGGATAGTATTATATTTTTTTGCAGTATAAAGGCAAACCAAAATCGAAATCAGCCCAAATCTGAATATTCCCATGGGAGTTCGTCTCCCAAAAAATTGTGACTCCCAAAAAGCAATTCTCTCAATTCCGAACTTCCTGGATGAAGAGTTTTCCCAAAAACTTTGGAAAAGCGAATTCGAAGCTCAAATCGCCTGTTTCGAACAACTTTGATGTTTCTGGTAAGTGTAAAAATGTGAACAAATGCTGGGACATTTTGTTTACATATTTAAAAATTAAGTATTTAGTTAAAAATAATAATTTTATATAGATTAAACTATGTTTTAATTAAAGAAAAAGTGTATCAACTTGTCATAATCGTTTGACTGGGAAAAGAGATAGTAGGGGTGGCGTTCCAACTCAACACAGGTCGGCCAGTGCAAAATCTTTCTGTGGTGAAGTTCTAGAAGACGGTTCAATGTCTGTTTTTTGATACCCTAAATACGGGAAATCAAATAATATTTGTCACCTATTCAGTTTCCTTATGGTGCTCCCCGGCCATTGGACTCTTAGGGCGAAACATGGTACCTCTTGCACCAGCTATATCCTGTCGTGTTGCGTCCACAGTTTTCATATTTGTGAATTTGCCAATAAAGGAGGATAATTCACCGACATTTTTTAAAACTATGTTGCTAAAGTAATGAATTACACATTCCATACGCATTATTATACCTAGTAGTGCTTCGCACACAAGGTATATTAACTTCATTCGCCTATGTAACGGCATAAACGAATCGAGATAGATATTGACTTATGTATATCAAAATGTTCAGGAGGAAAAGAGAAATTGATTGAGCCATGTCCGTCCGTCCGTCCGTCCGTCTGTGAACACGATAACTTGAGTAAATCTTGAGATATCTCAATGAAATTTGGTATGCAGGTTCCTTTTCACTTATCTCGGAGCGCTATTGTAAATAGGCAAAATCGGTTAAAAGCCACGCCCACTTTCTATACATATAATATTTTCGAAAATACAAAAAGAGTGATTATTCAGTACATAATACACCTATAAGGATAATATTTGGTGTGCACTTTAGCGTTAAGGCAGCAAATACATTTCTGAAGAAATTTTTAAAAAGGGGCGTGGTACCGCCCACCTTTGATAAAGTCAAATTTGGAAATATTATTAATCATAAATCAAAAACCGCTCAAGATAGCAAAATAAAATTCAGCACACATATTTATACTAATACAGGCAATATTTGGGAAAAAAATTAGCGAAATCGGGTAAGGTCCACGCCCAATTTCATACGAAAGATTTTGAAAAGGATCATAGATATATTGAATATGCAATAACTTTGCTTAAACTACCTGTATATCATTTATATTTTACCTCTAAAGTGTTCGTGGGCAAAGAAAGTCGAATGCACAAAATTTTTGGGAAATGGGCGTGGCCCCTCCCCTTTATTGTGGATTATTCCACAAAACTTTCCATGCCAAAACTCCGGTAAAAATTTATTTATTGAAACGATATTTGGAGAAAGTGTTTAGCATATATCGCTTCTCCCATATTTAACGTTCAGAATACCTACATACTTTTCCTCCCAAATGCATATTCGATTTTTCGAAGTTCGTTTGTGATACTGGGAGATAGAAGATGAGAAGAAGTTCCCAAAAAATGTGCGTTCATGATTGAGGGAATGGGAAATGGGAGAAATCTCCCAAGAAATTTGTGTTCAGAATCGCTATGAATAAGTTAGTACTTTAAGTTTGTTGTAACCTCATTGGTCGTATTAAGTAATTATTGCAACAGAAATGATCATAGATCAATGGCAACTCTTACTTTTCAGGCGTCTCGCTTTTCTGGCTAAATTAACTGTAAATATTTACATAGTTCTGATTTTCATTCGATTCCCGTCGCAAGTTAGAGAGAGACAACCAGCAGAACAGTTTTTTTTGCTCTATTAGTTCCACATTTTTTTAAAACTTCGATACGATACCGGGATCTAGATACTCGATGCCGAAAGTCAAAACTATCCATTTGGTATCGTATCCTATCGAAATTCGTGTCCATACGTGATACGTATTTATGAAAGGTACGAAGACTTCGGCACAGCGAACAGCTATTTAATTACTTGTTTTATTTGACATCATACAAAGCCCTAACCCAGTTTTATACTGGTTATGCGATAGATATTATATTGATCGTCTGTTTTGCACATTTGCACATTTTGTATATATTTAAATATTTTACGCACATTTTCATAATCTTTTTCTGCATTGCTCTGCATATTTGTTAAATATATTTAGAATAGTTTTAATCTTTTGACTTGGATACTTTTATCGCCAGGCTTTGCTTTTTTGTCCAGAAGTGGAAGTATCCTAATATGTAACTGACTCTTGTTAGAATTCCGATTCACCAGAAGAACCAGTTTAGAGATGGTCGAAAAAGAAAGATCTTCTAAGATCATTATGTTATCAGATATCGACAGTTCAGTTAATTACCATGGAAATCGTTTACGTAATACGCGTCCAAAAATGTCGGGAGGGGTATCAAAAGACGCGTTTCCGTCGCAGGAGCATGAATATAACTCCGCTCAACCAATATTTTCATTATTTTGGAAAATATTTGCGAAAAACCGAAAAATGACCCGGGTTTAGGGACCCGATCCATGTTTTTTATGTGCAGAAAACCTTACCGCGTAGGCGGCCTTCGGCCGCGCTTCAAAAAATAACCCTGGGCTACGCCATTCCAACTCCGGGTGGTTGCCATAGCCGTGGCTACCGCCACGGTGATGTCCTTCCGCGTGCCACTCTTTTCTCACAGGGTAATGTGATTACAACAACCACATGAAAATTACTGAACTTTAACTGCAAATATCTCGCAAACTACTAAAAATATTGGTTCAGCGGAGTTATATTCATGCTCCGGGGACCAAAGCTCGTCTTCTGATACATATCTCAACATTTTTGGTTGTGTATTAGCGCTCGGTACCCCACGTAAACGATTACCATTACCATGCCTTAGTCTGCACGTGAATTGATCTATAGAAATTATATACCTCCAGGTCGTTGCAAAACTCTTCTACATCCTAAAACATTACATCCTGTGAATTTTTTTTACTAAATCACTCCCAGTGAGTCCCACCTATGTACATACGAGCATACCAGACGAAGAACGCAATCTGCCAAGATATACTCGAATTGGTGAAATGCATTTTAAATGTTTACACTTTCCTGTTAAGCACTGCTATTTAAATCGACGCACAGACGCTTAAACATAGGAAGAATATTTCTGTGGTCATAAGCGATAACAACCTAACTCGACTTAAGAAATTTGACCAATTGAAATTTCTTTTGGCGATTTTTTGTAACAAAACTGCTTTATAGCCTAAGCAAACATTTTGGATTTAATTGTTTATAAACTAATTATTAAAAGACCAATGAAAGTCTTGAAAAATGTTTCGATGTTATTCAAAATCGCCAGCAAAAATTTCAACTGGCCTAATTTCTTAAGTCGACTTAGGCTGTTATTGCTTATGACCACAGATTTGATCCTAAAAATTTTTGTGTGATGTGTCTCTGTTTCTTGAAATATAACTAAATATATGTATTTGAAAGAAAACATTGATGGAAAGATAGACTTCTTTGTACAAAAATAAATTAACGCACTAACTCGAAAAAACCGCTTTGGTTGCAAACGTTATGTTATTTAGGGGAGTTTTGAAAAACGGTTCATTAGGTTTCCTGCAGGGATACTCTTTAGTTTCCTACTTTATATAACTATTATGGAGTAACACAATGGAATTAGTACGTATGAGCTGCTAGTTAATAGCCCTTTACTAGCATACGGCTCTGAGGTAGTGCACCATTGAACGCCGAGTACTTTACGTTGTTTATTTTAATATCTAACATCGAATTCATTAGTCAAAGTCTTTTTTAATACAATTTTTAAAAGGGATGTTGGCTGGTTGCTGCTACCTTCGACAAAACATTAGTTTAATGAAATGAAGAACAGGTCATCAAAGATAAAATCGTAGTTTTATTGATTTAACAAAAACTAGTTTTATATATACATACGTATATGTATGTATATACTAATTCAGTTGCTCCGAAAATTTACTCCTGTTAAAAGTTCAACATGTCATTCCGTATGCACATTTTTTTTCTAGTTTTGTATGATACATTTTAATTTTAATCATCTTTTACTCAGACATCCTTAAGCTGTTTGTAGTTAATAAGAACGGGGTTTGGGCCATCACCGTTTTTCTATCCCTAACCAATAGTTGTATAGTATTGCAGTGCACATTTGGAGATATTTATTGTTGAGCTTAAACTCACAAATATTATTTATTGAAATGAAAATGATGCCAAGAAGATACAAAGTGTAGCTAGTGAGAATTATATGTTTTCAATTTAAACCTTAAGGCACAGCAAAGATGATTTCACATAAAATTGTATTTTTTAATTTTCTTTAAAAGCTTAGCACATTGCGAAACCTTTTGCAGTGGTTATTGTTCCTTACATGTTCGAGCTCAAATTCATTCATAATCCGAATAAGAACACTCATCAACTTCACTAGTATGAAGCCAAATATAGACAATGGAAATACCGTCAAACCATCCTACTTATCTGGGGGATTTGTCACTGCCTTAGAAGGGTTTGACATCATGCATTATTGTTTGACATATACAGACATATTTTGAAAAAAACAGCAAAGATTTTTTATTTTAAACAATTATTTAATTGTGATTTCAGTTAAAACTTTACTGAAGTATTAGTTAGTTTTAAAACAAATTAGAATACCATCAATGCAAACATTTTAGCGGATGTGGAGACCTTAAAAATTTACTTTAAGTTCTATCCCTTCTTTCGGTTGGTAGTGCTAATTTGATATCTTCAACTATAGGTTCGCAAAAAATAGATGTACTACCTTGTATTATAAAATAGTTAGTAGGAAATTACTCGACCTTGCAACAGCTATTACCAATCCAAAGTAATAAAAACTCGTATATTTTCCAAATTTAATGAGGACATAGTCACTGCAAACAGCTTCCACGTTATCGGAAAGCTTTTTATTTTCCACACCTTTACTTTTGGAGTCATCGCTATCTTGCCATATAAAGGACATGTCGGAGTATCTGATGCTGTAATTGTAACTTTTATCACTGGAAGAATTAGCCAATACAATTTTAACCCCCTTTGGAAGCGGTCAAATGTTCTCTGGTGTACTATGAATCGCTTTATCCGCTGAAGTGGTTACAAAATCAGGACTTAAAGAAAACCTAGTCAAACTTTTTTTCAGTCAAGGAGATAGTCGGTCCATCGTTATGTTTTCTGCTCCCTTCAGATTGTTCTACTTCACAAAACTCACTGGCATCAAATATATTGGAATTAAATGGGTAAATTCCTGTAGCCGAAGAGCCTTCCGTGGTGATCTCTGGGGTAAAAGTTTAAGAAATAGGGTAGATGATAGAGACGGAATATCGCATATTGAGATTCCTCGCGTTCTTTCTAGATTATTGACAATGTAGTTGCTAAAAGAGGCCTTGGGTTGTTTTTTAAATGGTCGAAATACTCCCACATCTAAGGGCTGCTGTCGGTGATACGTGTGAGGTGCAAAATAAAGCAAAACAATTAATTTATCCAGCAGAAAATGAAGGATATTTTATATTATTAATTTTTACATAATCGTAGACAAACCACTTTGCCACATCAAACATTAACCCATGATGCAAATTGGAACACTTTAAAGTACTCCGTCAGCTCACTTCCTCGAAATAAGTAGAATAGAATAGAATTTTTCCTACAGAATACTTAATACTTGCTTTATCTTGTAGCTCGTTAGCCACCCGGTTTTGAGATAGAAACTTGAGTCAATAAATTACCTATAGTGGTTTTGTTTATATTATACTTTCGGACAGCACTCGATGGCGTTTCAATTTTATTTTTTATGTGTTGTTGAAAATTTTCTTCGTTCAGAACCCTTTCTGGGTGCTTTTTCTTGTATATATTAGGCATATTTTACTAACGACTAAAATAGCAGAAGCACATAAATCAAAATCTCTAGCCAAGCAAACATAAGCTACAGAACACTGGAAGAGTAGAAAGAAAGAGGATTTGACAATTTCATATATCCTCCTAAATATTGGGCAAATGTCGAATGATATTTCATTACATTTTCTTTAAAATTAGTAGCAATTTTAGCAATAAAACACTACAAAACCGAAAAACACGTACAGCACAAAGCAAGCAAGAGAAGCAAATGATATTTTCGTATACATGTGTTGCTCAACAGCGAAAAAGCTTCAAATATGGATTATTGAATTCTGGGTATCTTTCATGCTTTGCGTTATGTTTGCAAATGACAAATCCTCCTTTTTTCAAATCCTCCTTTCTACCCTACTAGAAAGTAAGACGCTGACTGCCGAAGTAGCATATCGAGAGCCACACTGCAAAACCCTGTATGTTCAAAACCAAAAAGTTTTCAGGAGAGGAAAAAAACTGTGATAATTATAACATATGTATGTATATGAGCAACGGTTGTTACATTTCACCACTGGAAAGAAGCGGGAAGTTGTAACCCGATTTTGACACCATTTTAATGCGCGAAATATCACGATCTATGGGAAAGGCTCAGAATCTTTTTTTTGGAAAAATAGTGACTTTCGGGGATTTGCAGTGTGGCTGTCGATATAGTATATAATACTATCTATGTTACTACCAAAGAACGGTGAAGCATGTCAAACATTACAGTACAGATATACAATGAGAGAAAAAGACAAAATCTCGTTGCCGTCGTCACATTTTTTGAATAAAAGGGGAGATGAAATATTTCAACGAGTGGATTTATTTGCTTTTACTTATTAATCCTTGCAATAATATAATCTAATCTAACTAATAATCTCTTATAATACATGTATATGGCTGATTACTTGGAAACGGGTTTACCGACTTTATTGTCAAAAATTTATAGCACACCGACATTTTTTTTCAATAACCCGATATGCAGTCTTATGTATCTCATGGAGTCATATAAATTAAGTGAAAAATTAATTTATTTAATAGCATGGACTACTTTTAGACACACAAAAAAGGAAAAAAAATTCACAATTTATAGTTTCCCTTTGCTTAGGTCCTGTACTTTTATTGGCATTATATGCTACCAATTGTGATCAAAACACAATTTGCTTTGAAAGATGATAAAGAGCGTAACAATATACCACAATTGTTTTTGAAAAAATTTGCTTGACTACGGCATAGTGTAATCAACAAGGTGAAGTAAGCTGTCAGTTGTCTCGCTCGAAATTCTCTTTTATTCTGTTATTCGGCTACCTGTAAATTTTGAAGCAATGTTGTCCCCGCAAAAAGTGCTGTTTTTCTGCAAGGTGTTGCTTTTTTTAAATTTTTACTTGTATGGATGAGGAATTTGTGGGAAATTTGAACAAAACAATTTGTATTGCACCATTTCAATATTCTTTGACATTCCGATTTAATTTTCTAATAAAAATAATCGTTACAATGGAATTTCCGCGTAAATTTATTAATAATGCTGAACGCTTACATGTTTAATAATGTTGTTCTTGCTAGGGTCAAGCATTGTTGTCAAGTCAGTGTTAGAATTGGACGTGGCGCAATCAACAAGAATGTGTTTTATAGTGAGGGGCACATTGCACTGGTCTCGTTGAATTGATTGATTGTAGTAACGCTCAGGTGTGAACTTGGAGACACCTACTCTCATTCTTGAAATCGGGATGCATGAGGCGTTGTGTTATGCGTTTTCAAGAAGCAATTATATGTTTTCCATGATTTCTCTTTTAGGTGTTTGCGATTTCGTTATGGTCGACGTTAAACAAGAGTTCTCAGCTACAAGCGCATGCGAAAAGCTTGTTTAGCAGCTTTGCCAGCTAGTTCATTGCCTGCTATCCCCACATGACCCGGTATCCAAAGTAGCTTGATATCGTTCCGGATATCAATACCACAAAAGGCCACTTTCATAAAAGCCGATCTGAAGTATTTCTGCGCAGTACATCCTTATGCAGTTTTCCTAACTCCTTATATCTGTGTCTACAACAACCACATAAAAATGACACAAAATTTGCAACTTTAATTTCAAATATCTCGTGACAGAAATAAAATATCGGATTTCTCCATCCGGATAATTGTTACCGAGGTCTAGACGAGTGTTTTGCTACTCCTCCCGACATTTTTCGACGTGTTTTAGAAGTTGACCTGCAATGTAAAGTTTTACCTTGGATTTTTTCAAAATCAAATACATACATTTTTACTAAGTTATTTTCCCCCTACCAACCAATAAGGGCAGAAACTGTTTGGCGTTTTATCCCATTTTCCCTCTACAAAACACACCCCTACAGTTTCAGGTAGTGTTTGTTTTCCGTCTCTTTTTATTTACTTCACCTTGTGATTCCACTATGTTCTCCAGTTTTGTAAAAAATCAAAAAATGGTGGTAACTAATATATAATGTTAATTTTTTTGACACATGGTCATTGTTCAGTCTAAGAAATCTAAGAAGTTATCGGTACTCTTTGACCTTATTCTATTATCATTACAACATTAAATAGATTTTATTTATATTTTCAGACCTTCACGTTTACTCAAACGAATATTTGTTGTCTATTTTTTCCATCCATTTTTTACGATCCACTTATCTTCTAATATTAAATATTTTTGTAAAAACTGTTATTTAGTGTTAATACATGAATAAACCGATTTTGGAGCATATTGTTCACATGATGAATTTCATATCAAAGGCTGAAAAAAACGTACATTTTGATCCCGACCCCCCCAGAATTTGATAAAATTGTGCATAGAGGTACATCTTACCGACCCAAACACAACCTCATTTTTAGAAATTGCATTTTCAAAAAATTGCGGCGTGGCAAGGTATAAAATGACGATAATAGGTACTTTTAAAGTGTGATTACTACGGAATGGCTTTATCGATTTCAAAGATCTTCATACCATTAGAAAGGTATTGAAATTTGATTTCAAAAAATACACTGAATAAATTTTTTTTTCCAAAATCAAGATCTTTGAAATCGATAAAGCCATTCCGCAGTAATCACATTTTAAAAGTACCTGAGTCAAAATCTGCCAACTGTGCAAAAGTTTTTTCGAAGTGCGAGGGTTTTTGCGCAATAATTTTTTTTCGGTTAACCATCAAAAGAAAAACACCCCTATTTTGTTATTTTTCGAAATTCGAATTATTTTCTAAGTTATGGGTATTCGAAGTTTTCGAAGGCCTTTGGATATTATTTATTTACTCGTAATCGGTTTAACCGATTTTCCTCATATTTGGTACAGTTAAAGTGGATGAATAAGTCTCCTCAAAAAAATTTTTTTTAAATAAATAATTAAAAAAAAAAAATTATTAGCCATTGTTTTAAACAACTAAAAAAAACTTCTCAATCGCTTTAAATTGTGTTACTAGTCTTATTTTATTGTGTAATTCATAACAAAAAA
>OX608078.1:17505167-17527677 GCA_951509765.1 Sphenella marginata
TATATCTATATCTATATCTATCTATACTAATTATATAAAATTGCTTATATGAAAATATTCGTAACGGCTAATCTCGAAAAGTGATGGCCCAATTTTCATGAAATTTTTTTAAGAAGCAAGTTTCCCAAAAATAAACCAAGTGGCGTTTTAATTTTTTCCATTTTCAAAACTTAAAGCCCCTTATTTCTAGGATTAAATTTATAAAAGCTTCAAACAATCCAAGCATACGAATTTTCATAGTTAAAACTCAAGCTACAGCGGAACAAAAATGTATGTGCGTGTGTGTATGAACTCAACGTAGAGAAAAGGTATTTTGACTAAGAGATGCATAAGCCTTCGACAAAAGAGAAAAAATATAAAGATAATTTTTGGTGATTCCCCAAATTATAATAACAAACCCATCTTATAAATAAAAATGAATGTGTGTCTGTGTGTCCTTTATGGGCTATATAAAACTACAATTCTTCATAACTCTGAACATATTTGGTCTAAATTAATTATTTTTGGATATTTGTGTCCTTTGGTCAAGATTTATGTAATTTTAGAAAAGTGGGCGGTGCCACGCCCACATTTTTTGTATTCAAAGCTTTGTTTGTACTTCAATAATGTCCAAAGTTTATGGTTGATCTGTTTTAAACTTTTCCAATACGTTAAAATCTTCGTTGTGTACGACATACATAGGCTACATTTGTAAATTCTTTGGAAAAGTGGGCAGTTCCAAGACCACAAGCTAAGTAATATATCAATTCGTTATATCCCTGAATGTATTTGCTTTAGTGACATTTTAACATTCTTAAATCTTAATCAAAGCACTTAATTTTTTTTTGTTTGTTATTGCCGTTCATACATATCCAGAGTATTATAGGTAGATATAGGATATCTATACTAATTATATAAAATTGCTTATATGAAAATATTCGTAACGGCTAATCTCGAAAAGTGATGGCCCAATTTTTATGAAATTTTTTTAAGAAGCAAGTTTTCCCAAAAATAAACCAAGTGGCGTTTTCATTTTTTCCATTTTCAAAACCTAAAGCCCTTATTTCTAATATGAAATTTATAAAAGCTTCAAACAATCCAAGCATACGAATTTTCATAGTTAAAACTCAAGCTACAGCGGAACAAAAATGTATGTGCGTGTGTGTATGAACTCAACGTAGAGAAAATGTATTTTGACTAAGAGATGCATAAGCCTTCGACAAAAGAGAAGAAATATAAAGAGAATTTTTGGGTGATTCCCCAAATTTGTACTTCAATAATGTCCAAAGTTTATGGTCGATCTCTTTTAAACTTTCAAGATTGGTTCAGAAGATTGTTGTGTACGATTTAGGCTATATAAATTTTTGGGAAAGTAGGCGGTGCCACGCCCCCAGGCTATATAAAATCTAAATTCTTCATAGCTCTGAACATTTTTGGTCTAAATTAATGATTTCTGGATATGTGTGTCCTTTAGTCAAGATTTATGTAATTTTGGAAAAGTGGGCGGTGCCACGCCCACATTTTTTGTATTCAAAGCTTTGTTTGTACTTCAATAATGTCCAAAGTTTACGGTTGATCTGTTTTAAACTTTTAAAATACGTTAAAATCTTCGTTGTGTACGACATACATAGGCTACATTTGTAAATTCTTTGGAAAAGTGGGCAGTTCCAAGACCACAAGCTAAGTAATATATCAATTCGTTATATCCCTGAATGTATTTGCTTTAGTGACATTTTAAAGTTCAAAAGACAGTAGCGCGTCGCTGATGATGGACAGCAAGTCTGCCCGAAATGCATACGGTTGTGTAAAATAAAATATATATGTTTTATGTCACCAAACATTAAGGTGTTTTATTTTCACAAAAAATTTTTTGTAGTCCATAAAGGAACTTTTTGTTTAAAAACTTTTGTATAAATTAGACTACAAACAAAGGTTCGTCTATTTGACAAAATAATATTGTCTATATAGTGTATCAAAAGATCCGTTTTTTGAGTTGGACATCCAAAAAATTTATTTGTTTATACCAAAGACTTTAAAGCCAGAAACATTGTATATCCTAAAGCACTGCAATAAATGGAATGTTAAAAGTTAAAGAAAAATATTTGAAAATGTATTTCTAGGGAATTCACTGGTCAGGCAGAACAACGTCTGCCGGGTCTGCTAGTAATTAAATAAGTACTTACTATACATCTGCTCAGCAGCGCATAATGGTTTTTGTCATACCCATTGAGTTCAAAAGATCCGTTTTTGAGTTGGACATCCAAAAAATTTTTCGGTTTATACCAAAGACTTTAAAGCCAGAAACATTGTATATCCTAAAGCACTGCAATAAATGGAATGTTAAAAGTTAAAGAAAAATATTTGAAAATGTATTTCTAGGGAAGTCACTGGTCAGGCAGAACAACGTCTGCCGGGTCTGCTAGTATACATATGTTATAACTAGCAGATGCCCGCGACTTTGTCTGCGGAACTTACCTCATTTCAGTGGCTATATGTTTCTGAATACAAACTAAGAGATTTGTAATATCTATTTTATGCTATAAGTGGTATACGTGGTATGAAAACAATCTCCCCTACACCACAGCCTGTTAAAATTTCTGCTTCAATAATGTGCGCTTGCACCTTGTGTACTTTAAGTCTCGTTCCGTTGCATAATTTTGGTGGCGTTAAATTTCTCAGGAGCATTATTGGAACACCGATTTTCAAAACGATTGTATGTGCAGGTAAACCGTTTGCAGTTAGTGAATTCAAAAATTCAACTGGGTAGTTAGTTGCATCATCTTGATCGATTACAGTATTAATCGAGGTATATACTCTCTCATTTCCTTCGATTTGCGACAGAATATTACTACTAATGGCCGCCGCCTACTCATTTTTGGGCGTTAAAATTGATCGCTCGCAAAGCCAGTTATTCGGACGCTGTAATATTTGTGTAATATTATTGTACACAGAGTGAATGAGTTCAGCCTCTGTGTGGACAATTTTTCCGAGTGTCTTAGGTATTCTAATTTGGTTGCTTTCTTAGGTCAAGTACAATAGACTTCTCAGCTTTCTTCATTTTTTGGCAGAATCGGTTGTTTTTTATAAACCCTCTACAAAGAAGTTCCAATAAAGTACTTTTTTGGAAAATAGAAATCGGTTTAGACGTTTAGCCAGCAATCGCGGTAATACGAAAGACATTTCATTTTTATATACATACTAGCAGATCCGGCAGGCGTTGTTCTGCCTGACCAGTGACTTCCCTAGAAATACATTTTCAAAAATTTTTCTTTAACTTTTAACATTCCATTTATTGCAGTGCTTTAGGATATACAATTTTTCTGGCTTTAAAGTCTTTGGTATAAACAAATAAATTTTTTGGATGTCCAACTCAAAAACGGATCTTTTGAACTCAATGGGTATGACAAAAACCATTATGCGCTGCTGAGCAGATGTATAGTTAGTACTTATTTAATTATATCCTATATCTACCTATAATACTCTGGATATGTATGAACGGCAATAACAAACAAAAAAAATTAAGTGCTTTGATTAGGATTTAAGAATGTTAAAATGTCACTAAAGCAAATACATTCAGGGATATAACGAATTGATATATTACTTAGCTTGTGGTCTTGGAACTGCCCACTTTTCCAAAGAATTTACAAATGTAGCCTATGTATGTCATACACAACGAAGATTTTAACGTATTGGAAAACTTTAAAACAGATCAACCATAAACTTTGGACATTATTGAAGTACAACCAAAGCTTTCAATACAAAAAATGTGGGCGTGGCAGCGCTAAATATGTTCAGAGCTATGAAGAATTTAAATTTTATATAGCCTGGGGGCGTGGCACCGCCTACTTTTCCAAAAATTTATATAGCCTAAATCGTACACAACAATCTTCTGAACCAATCTTGAAAGTTTAAAAGAGATCGACCATAAACTTTGGACATTACAAAACACAAAAAATGTGGGCGTGGCACCGCCCACTTTTCTAAAATTACATAAATCTTGACCAAAGGACACAAATATCCAAAAATCATTAATTTAGACCAAATATGTTCAGAGTTATGAAGAATTGTAGTTTTATATAGCCCATAAAGGACCCTACTAGACAATGTTGAGTACTTTGGGCAAAAAGTTTAGCTCATTTGTGCAATCCCCCCCCTTATTTTCCAACACATTCACATTTCCAAAATAAATTTTGTTTTTGGAATTTCTAATGCACGAAAGAGATAATATCGACGGAACTATCTCCTTTTAAAAATGCTTAAGATAAAAGAACATAGATGTACATATAATTTTCTGTCATTTTTTCTTTTTGATAGACTTTTCGAATTTGGCAGATGTCAGAAAAAGAAAATTAAAATAAAAAAATTTTCAAATTTGAAAAAAAAAAATGTGTGCCGTGAAAATAATTACATATATTAATAGAATTAAATGCTGCTACCGGCTGAATTGGCTGAGATAGTAACCTACGTGGCACCGCCCACATTTCCCAAATCATATAATTCTTGACCAAGGGACACACATATCCAAAAATCTTTAATTTAGACCCAATATGTTCAGAGTTATGAAGAATTTAAATTTTATATAGCCTGGTGGCGTGGCACTGGGTACTTTTCCAAAAATTTATGTAACCTGAATCGTACACAACAATCTTCTGAACCAATCTTGAAAGTTTAAAAGAGATCGACCATAAACTTTGGACATTATTGAAGTACAAACAAAACACAAAAAATGTGGGCGTGGAACCGCCCACTTTTCCAAAATTACATAAATCTTGACTAAAGGACACACATATCCAGAAATCATTAATTTAGACCAAATATGTTCAGAGCTATAAAGAATTTAAATTTTATATAGCCTGGGGGCGTGGCACCGCCTACTTTTCCAAAAATTGATATAGCCTAAATCGTACACAACAATCTTCTGAACCAATCTTGAAAGTTTAAAAGAGATCGACCATAAACTTTGGACATTATTGAAGTACAAACAAAACACAAAAAATGTGGGCGTGGCACCGCCCACTTTTCTAAAATTACATAAGTCTTGACCAAAGGACACAAATATCCAAAAATCATTAATTTAGACCAAATATGTTCAGAGTTATGAAGAATTGTAGTTTTATATAGCCCATAAAGGACCCTACTAGACAATGTTGAGTACTTTGGGCAAAAAGTTTAGCTCATTTGTGCAATCCCCCCCTTATTTTCCAACACATTCACATTTCCAAAATAAATTTTGTTTTTGGAATTTCTAATGCACGAAAGAGATAATATCGACGGAACTATCTCCTTTTAAAAATGCTTAAGATAAAAGAACATAGATGTACATATCATTTTCTGTCATTTTTTCTTTTTGATAGACTTTTCGAATTTGGCAGATGTCAGAAAAAGAAAATTAAAATAGAAAAATTTTCAAATTTGAAAAAAAAATGTGTGCCGTGAAAATAATTACATATATTAATAGAATTAAATGCTGCTACCGGCTGAATTGGCTGAGATAGTAACCTACTACAGCGCTCCAACAAACCTCTCCAACAGCCAGGTCGGATCTAGGTACGTGTTTTGAGGGAATCGGCCACAATGGACACCATTCCGTGGTTTCAGCTGCCGAGAAGTTTTTTTTGTTAAATATTTAAAATGTGTATATATGTGTACTTATTTATAAGAAAATGTTTGTCTACAAAGTTATTTAGTATGTAATTATTTTATAAAATATGCAGTTTTGTAGTTTTTTTCATAAATTCATATATGTACATATATACATAAATGCAAAATAAATGTCATAAAAAAACCAAAATTTTAATCTTCTTCTTGAAAGTACTTTGGAGAGATAATGTGAGTAGTTTGGAGAGAAAATATAAGGGGTTTGAGCATTTGCTGTGAATAGTTTGTGAGGCCATATATAAGTAGTTCGAATGAATACTTTGTTAGGACATTTTTAAGTACTTTGAACATTAGAAATGAACAGTTTGTAAGCATTTAAATGAATAGTTTGAGACTTAGTTAGAGCAAAGAAGATATATTGTTTCATTAAATACAATACAATTAGTAAGAACGGGACATCATATCACATCGATGAGGGGAAGTGCTCAAATTCTTCACACGGCCTGAACAAAATTGAACACATTATTAAGGGCATTCGTCATTAATGAGAATGCTTTTATAAGTACTTATAAAAGGCTCAACTGTCTAGTAGGGGACACACAGACACACAGACACACATTCATTTTTATTTATAAGATGGGTTTGTTATTATAATTTGGGGAATCACCAAAAATTCTCTTTATATTTCTTCTCTTTTGTCGAAGGCTTATGCACAATGGTGGGCAGAGCAGCTCTATAGAGCTGCGAGAGTAAAATCGTGTGTACGTATACAAAAGCGGTGAGAATGAAATGCGCTCAATTCAATTTCAAGAGTACAAGAAACAGGTTTCTGCCTATACGTTACACAGTGGGCAACTTTGTTTTATATTGATGAAAGTTGTATGATGTTTGAAATCGGGTGGGAAATTGAAGTTATTTTTCTTTTATATAGGTAGTTCTAAAAGCCACAATGCATAATTTCTCCAGGTCGTTAAATCTTATTACAGAGTTCAATTTAAAGCCACATTTTTTGGAGTTCCACAGGGCTATTAATGATTTCAGCAAAAATGACCGAAAAATATATTCTTTCGAAAGCAAACTTACTTACTTGCAAATAAAAAAATATAAAAGAATTAAAAAGATTGCCTGTTACTTTTGAACAAAGAAAGAGTATATTTTAAAAAAAAAAAGCTAACTATTGCTTTGGAATAAAAAATAGTATTTTCTTGTTACAAAAAACAAATCAAAACAATATGAAAAAATATAAACCTGGGGGGTTATTCTGTATCGCGATGCGAAAGAAAATGCTATTAGCAAGCTGTCAAATCACATACATTTTTTTTCAAATGCGAAAGAAATTTCTTTCGCATCGCGATACAGAATAACCCCCCTGAACTAATATTTGTAAATAAAAAAAAAATGTATGCTTTATTTTGAAAACTAAATAAAAAAAAGCAAAATATAAACTAAAACCAAACCAAAATGGAAACTAAAATAAAATAGTTACTCGTGAAAATCGGGGTTGGCCCCACTGTCCTCTCAAAAGCACACTCATACAAGCACAAGAGGTGCTGTACATTTGTTTGTAGTGGTGCCCACCGCTGCTTATGCATCTCTTAGTCAAAATACATTTTCTCTACGTTGAGTTCATACACACACGCACATACATACATTTTTGTTCCGCTGTAGCTTGGGTTTGATCTATGAAAATTCGTATGCTTGGATTGTTTGAAGCTTTTATAAATTTCATCCTAGAAATAAGGGGCTTTAAGTTTTGAAAATGGAAAAAATGAAAACGCCACTTGGTTTATTTTTGGGAAAACTTGCTTCTTAAAAAAATTTCATAAAAATTGGGCCATCACTTTTCGAGATTAGCCGTTACGAATATTTTCATATAAGCAATTTTATATAATTAGTATAGATATAGATGTACACATATAGATAAGGCAAAATGATGAGAATTTGCATGTAATTAGAGTATTTTTTTAAATAATTTTGATTAATATGCTGACTTATTCGCCACCTAGTGGGACATTTTTTGTAATAGAGCTCTTCCTTCCAAAAGAAACATACGTGGTAAAAACACAATTGTTGATCATATATTAAACATACGTGCCAAATATGATTAAAATCGGACCATCAATGCGGATTTTGTAAATATACCGACTCCTGCGCCACCTAGCGGAAAAAATTATATGTATTATTGGTGCGACGTATCCAAGGAACAAACTGTCAAAATTTGAAAATCCGTTTAGTAGTTTTTGAGCCAATTGATTACATAAAAACCCCCTACATTTTTATATATACATGTAGATTATCACAGTTTTTTCCCTCTCCTGAAAACTTTTTGGTTTTGAACATACAGGGTTTTGCAGTATGGCTCTCGATATGCTACTTCGGTGCATATATACACTCGCACTTATGCCGCAGTCAGCGTCTTACTTTCTAGTAGGGCAGAAAGGAGGATTTGAAAAAAGGAGGATTTGTCATTTGCAAACATAACGCAAAGCATGAAAGATACCCAGAATTCAATAATCCATATTTGAAGCTTTTTCGATGTTGAGCAACACATGTATACGAAAACATCATTTGCTTCTCTTGCTTGCTTTGTGCTGTACGTGTTTTTCGGTTTCGTAGTGTTTTATTGCTAAAATTGCTACTAATTTTAAAGAAAATGTAATGGAATATCATTCGACATTTGCCCAATATTTAGGAGGATTTATGAAATTGTCAAATCCTCTTTCTTTCTTCTCTTCCAGTGTTCTGTAGCTTATGTTTGCTTGGCTAGAGATTTGCATTACCAACCATATGAAACCACCGATTATTTTAACCCAGGCATGTCATTAAGCGAAAGCGCTTCCTCTTTGCCTTACTGAGAAGGATTTTTGGAATGCATATTTAGAATCTCTTTTTTTATATTACTCGCTTCTCTTATGCATTACTCAGAATCGATTCTGTAATGCAATAATCATCGGGAAGTATTTCTTGATTACATAGGAGAATGCAAACCAGAAAAAGAAGGGGTCGACTCATACTAATGGCTTTCATCAATAGAGTTCTTTTAAAAAAGATTTAGTCAGCAACAGTACTTAGCAATTATCATTTGCAGTTACTATAGTATTTTTAGGTAAAAAATAGTTTTGTTATAAATACATACATACATACATTTTGGGGTTTTCGCACTCGACATGACACCTACCTAAATCTATCCGTATGAAAAACATGGATTTTGATGCGCTTGTAAGGCCAGCATAGGGCATGGTAGCGACGACGAAATTTTCCTGTAACTTTCGTTGTATGGTAAATTACGCCTTAATTACACAATAAAATAAGACTAGTAACACAATTGAAAGCGATTGAGAAGTTTTTTTTTTTTTTAGTTGTTTAAAACAATGGCTAATAATTTTTTTTTTATACCTAGTAGTGCTTCGCACACAAGGTATATTAACTTCATTCGCCTAACGGTAGTATGTAATGGCATAAACGAATCGAGATAGATATTGACTTATATATATCAAAATGTTCAGGAGGAAAAGAGAAATTGATTGAGCCATGTCCGTCCGTCCGTCTGTGAACACGATAAGTTGAGTAAATCTTGAGATATCTCGGAGCGCTATTGAAAATAGGCAAAATCGGTTAAAATCCACGCCCACTTTCTATACATATAATATTTTCGAAAATACAAAAAGAGTGATTATTACCAATAAAAATAAAATTCGGTGTGTACGTTAGCGTTAAGGCAGAAAGTAAATTTTTGAAGAAATTTTTAAAAATGGTAGTGGCACCGCCCACTTTTGATTAAGTCAATTTTGGAAATATAATCCTACTAATATTATAAATGTGAATGTAGCGATGTTTGGATGTTTGGATGTTTGGATGTTTGGATGTCCAGACGTTTGCTTTTGTTCCCTAAAAACGTGTGAATGGCTGGACGGATTTTGTTGAAATTTGGCACGCCTACAGGTTATAGTCTGGAAGGAGCTATAGGCTATTTGTTTTTTTAATTTTGGGGGTTCCGACCCTGCTAGGGACCGTTTCTTTTCGAAATTTTTTTTATTCCATATAACTCTAAGTATATTGAACCTATACTTATGATATTTCGCATAAAGGTATAGAAAGATCGTACAATATGGGTATCAAACGAAAGGGGAAGGCCCCAGGTTTCATTTTAGCTTCGATATATTTCGATAAATTGATCGATAACTAAGTTATCGGTCAAACTTCGATTGCCCGAAAACCTTAATATTACCCTGCAATATGGGTATCAAACGAAAGGGGATAGCTCCAGGTTTCATTTGGACTTCGATAGGTTTCGATAAATGTATCGATAACTGAGTTATCGGTGAAAATGTTATTGCACAAAAACCTTAAAATTGTCCTACAATATGGGTATCAAAGGAAAGGGGAAGGCCCCAGGTTTCATTTGGACTTCGATATATTTCGATAAATTGATCGATAACTGAGTCATCGGTCAAAATGCGATTGCCAGAAAACCTCTATTTTACCCTACAATATGGGTATCAAACGAAAGGAGATAGCTCCAGGTTTCATTTGGACTTCGATATATTTCGATAAGTTTATCGATAACTGAGTTATCGGTGATTGCCCAAAAAACTTAACATTACCCTATAATATGGGTATAAAACGAAAGGAGAAGGCAGCAGGTTTCATTTGGACTACGATAGGTTTCGATAAATTGATCGATAACTGAGTTATCGGTGAAAATGTGATTGCCGAAAAACCTTAAACTTGACCTACAGTATGGGTATCAATCGAAAGGGGTTATCTCCAGGTTTCATTTGGACTTCGATAGGTTTCGATAAATTGATCGATAACTGAGTTATCGGTCAAAATGCGATTGCCCGAAAACTTCTATATTACCCTACAATATGGGTATCAGACGAAAGAAGATAGCTCCAGGTTTCATTTGGACTTCGATATATTTCGATAAATTGATCGATAACTGAGTTATCGGTGAAAATGTGATTGCCCAAAAACCTTAAACTTGACCTATAGTATGGGTATCAAACGAAAGGGGAAGGCCCCAGGTTTAAATTTAGCTTTGATATATTGCGATAAATTGATCGATACCTAAGTTATCGGTAAAAATTCGATTGCCCAAAAACCTTAATATTACCCGGCAATATGGGTATCAATCGAAAGGGGATATCTCCAGGTTTCATTTGGACTACGATAGGTTTCGATAAATTGATCGATAACTGAGTTATCGGTCAAAATGCGATTGCCCGAAAACTTCTATATTACCCTACAATACGGGTATCAGACGAAAGAAGATAGCTCCAGGTTTCATTTGGACTTCGATATATTTCGATAAATTTATCAATAACTGAGTTATCGGTGATTGCCCAAAAAACTTAACATTACTCTATAATATGGGTATAAAACGAAAGGAGAAGGCAGCAGGTTTCATTTGGACTACGATAGGTTTCGATAAATTGATCGCTAACTGAGTTATCGGTGAAAATGTGATTGCCCAAAAACCTTAAACTTGACCTACAATATGGATATCAAACGAAAGGGGAAGGCCCCAGGTTTCCTTTGTACTTGAATATATTTCGATAAATTGATCGATAACTGAGTTATCGGTCAAAATGCGACTGCCCGAAAACCTCTATATTACCCTACAACATGGGTATCAAACGAAAGGAGATAGCTCCAGGTTTCATTTGGACTTCGATATATTTCGATAAATGTATCGATAACTGAGTTATCGGTGTTTGCCCAAAAAACTTAACATTACCCTATAATATGGGTATAAAACGAAAGGAGAAGGCCGCAGGTTTCATTTGGACTTCGATAGGTTTCGGTAAATTGATCGATAACTGAGTTATCGGTGAAAATGTGATTGCCCAAAAAACTTAAACTTGCCCTACAATATGGGTATCAAACGAAAGGGGAAGGCCCCAGGTTTCATTTGTACTTCGACATATTTCGATAAATTTATCTATAACTGAGTTATCGGTAAAAATGCGATTGCAGAAAAACCTTAATATTACCCTACAATATTGTATCAAATCAACATTTGAAGTTGAATTCATCCTGGCCCAATTTGTCAAAATTGAATTCTTGAAAGGCCCCCTAACGTTACCTACGAATACCTCAAAAGAACATTTTTGAAAACCAGTTTTCAATATTCTTTTTCAAAATTTGGTAAATTCTTCAGTAGGCAATAATCATACTAATATTATAAATGTGAATGTAGCGATGTTTGGATGTCCAGACGTTTGCTTCTGTTACTCAATCACGTGAGAATGGCAAGACGGATTTTGATGAAGTTAGGAACGCATACTATAGTCTGGAAGGAGTTATAGGCTATTTTTTTTTTATTAATTTTAGGGGTTCGGACGCTTCTAGGGACCGTTACGTTTTGATATTTTTTTCCCCCATACAATTCTGAGTATACTTGACCTATACTTATGATGTTTCGCATATATGTAGGTATAGGATGGCCCCAGGTTTCATTGGGTCTTCGATATATTTCGATAAATTTATCTATAACTGAGTTATCGGTAAAAATGCGATTGCAGAAAAACCTTAATATTACCCTACAATATTGTATCAAATCAACATTTGAAGTTGAATTCATCCTGGCAAAATTTGTCAAAATTGAATTCTTGAAAGGCCCCCTAAAGTTACCAACGAATACCGCAAAAGAAAATTTTTGAACACTCTTTTTTCAAAATTTTCAAAATATTCGAATTTGGTAAATTCTTCAGTAGGCAACAATCCTACTAATATTATAAATGTGAATGTAGCGATGTTTGGATGTTTGGATGTTTGGATGTCCAGACGTTTGCTTTTGTTCCCTAAAAACGTGAGAATGGCTGGACGGATTTTGTTGAAATTTGGCACGCCTACAGGTTATAGTCTGGAAGGAGCTATAGGCTATTTGTCTTTTTAATTTTATGGGTTCCGACCCTGCTAGGGACCGTTTCTTTTCGAAATTTTTTTTATTCCATATAACTCTAAGTATATTGAACCTATACTTATGATATTTCGCATAAAGGTATAGAAAGATCGTACAATATGGGTATCAAACGAAAGGGGAAGGCCCCAGGTTTCATTTTAGCTTCGATATATTTCGATAAGTTTATCGATAACTGAGTCATCGGTCAAAATGCGATTGCCCGAAAACCTTAATATTACCCTACAATATGTGTATCAAACGAAATGAGATAGCTCCAGGTTTCTTTTGGACTTTGATATATTTCGATAAGTTTATCGATATCTGAGTTATCGGTGATTGCCCAAAAAACTTAACATTACCCCATAATATGGGTATAAAACGAAAGGAGAAGGCCGCAGGTTTCATTTAGACTTCGATTGGTTTCGATAAATGTATCGATGATGAGTTATCGGTGAAAATGTGATTGCCCAAAAACCTTAAACTTGCCCTACAATATGGGTATCAAACGAAAGGGAAAAGCTCCAGGTTTCATTTGGACTTCGATATATTTCGATAAATTGATCGATAACTGAGTTATCGGTCAAAATGCGAATTCCCGAAAACCTAAATATTACCCTACAATATGGGTATCAAACGAATGGGGATGGTCCCGGGTTTCATTTTCCTTCGATATATTTCAATAAATTTATCGTTAATTTAGTTATCGGTGAGAATGTGATTGCCCTAAAACCTTAAAATTTACCTACAATATGGTATCAAATCAGCTTTTGAATTTCGATTCATCCTGACACAATTTGTCAAAATTGAATTCTTGAAAGGCCCCCTAACTTTACCAACGAATACGCAAACATTTTTGAAAACCGGTTTTTAGTACTCTTTTTTCAAAATATTCGAATTTGGTAAATTCTTCAGTAGGCAATAATCTATATATATAAAATTCAAATTATGTAAATATATACATATGTATGTATGTATGTAGGTATAGATCGACTTGCGTCCTAAACTTATAAACCGATCGTAACCAAATTTTACACACCCACTGTACATCTTCCAGGGATGGTCACAGGCTAAAAAATATTTTGATATATATAGGGGGCGTGGCACCTCCCATACAAATGGAATTTCCCATTGTCCGTATCTCCGGAAGTATTTATGTTAGACCATTGAAACTCGGTAAGGGGTTGTATGGGATCGATCCCTACCACCTCCAAAACAACTGGGTATAACGAAAAAGTGGGCGTGGAACCTCCCATACGAATGAAATACTTCTTAGTCGATATCTCTGCAACTATTTAGGACAGACCACTGAAATTTGGTGAGAGATTATATGAGATCGATCCCTACCACCACCAAAAAAAACTGGGGATAACGAAAAAGGGGGCGTGGCACCTCCCATACGAATGAAATACTTCTTAGTCGATATCTTTGGAAGTATTTAGGTTAGACCACTGAAATTTGGTGAGAGATTATATGGAATC
This sequence comes from Sphenella marginata, assembly GCA_951509765.1. NCBI lineage: Eukaryota > Metazoa > Arthropoda > Insecta > Diptera > Tephritidae > Sphenella > Sphenella marginata. The sequence goes on from OX608078.1 coordinate 17,519,130, forward strand.
GATCCCTACCACCTCCAAAAAAAAAACTGGGATAACGACGGTGTGGGCGTGGCACCTCCCATACGAATGAAATACTTCTTAGTCGATATCTCTGGAACTATTCAGGTTAGATCATTGAAACTTGGTTAGGGGTTATATGCAATCGATCCCTACCACCTCCAAAAAAACTGGGGATAACGACAAAGTGGGCGTGGCACCTCCCATACGAATGAAATACTTCTTAGTCGATATCTCTGGAACTATTTAGGTTAGACCACTGAAATTTGGTTAGGGGTTATATGGAATCGATCCCTACCACCTCCAAAAAAAACTGGGGATAACGACGGTGTGGGCGTGGCACTTCCCATACGAATGAAATACTTCTTAGTCGATATCTCTGGAAGTATTTAGGTTAGACCACTGAAACTTGGTTAGGGGTTATATGGAATCGATCCCTACCACCTCCCAAAAAACTGGGGATAACGACAGTGTGGGCGTGGCACCTCCCATACGAATGAAATACTTCTTAGTCGATATATCTGTAAGTATTTAGGTTAGATCATTGAAACTTGGTTAGGGGTTATATGCAATCGATCCCTACTACCTCCAAAAAAACTGGGGATAACGAAAAAGGGGGCGTGGCACCTCCCATACGAATGAAATACTTCTTAGTCGATATCTTTGGAAGTATTTAGGTTAGACCACTGAAATTTGGTGAGAGATTATATGGAATCGATCCCTACCACCTCCAAAAAAACTGGGGATAACGACAGTGTGGGCGTGGCACCTCCCATACGAATGAAATACTTCTTAGTCGATATCTCTGGAAGTATTTAGGTTAGATCATTGAAACTTGGTTAGTGGTTATATGGAATCGATCCCTACCACCTCCAAAAAATCTGGGGATAACGACAGTGTGGGCGTGGCACCTCCCACACAAATAAAATTTTTCATTGTCCGTATCTGTGGATGTATTCGGGTTACACCACTTAAATTTGGTGAGGGGTTATACGAGATCGATCCCTACCACCTCCAAAAAAATTGGGGTTAACGAAAATGGGGGCGTGGCACCTCCCATACTAATTTTTCAAGCTAAATATCTCCAAAAATATTTAAGGCAGGAACCTGGAAATTGGTATAGAGCTAAATGATATCAAAACAATTTTCGCGCATAAAAGTGGGGTTATCGTAAAAGTGTTTAAAGTTAGGACCTGAAAATTGACCAGGAGATTAATGATATCAATAGTTCCCGTGTAGGAAAATTTTTTCGCTATTTACTTATGCTCCGGGACAGAAAACTAAAAATTTTGTGTATCGTGTAGCCTTAAACGGAATACTAAAATTTTATATTTTTGAAGTTGTATGCACAATGAAGTAGTGAAAAATTAATAAAAAAATCTATTTTGGGAAGAACGAAGTTTGCCGGGTCAGTTATATTTTATGTATATAAATATGAAATCTTAAAGTATATTATTGATTTTGAAAGGCCCCCTAACTACTTACATCCCGAGCAACGCCGGGTACCCTGCTAGTTAATCATAAATCAAAAACCGCTCAAGATAGCAAAACGAAATTTAGCACACATATTGATATTAATACCGGCAATATACCGGAAAAAAGTTAGCGAAATCGGGTAAGGTCCACGCCCAAATTTATACGAAAGATGAAAAGGATCATAGATATATTAAATATGCAATAACTTTGCTTAAACTACCTGTATATCATTTCTATTTTACCTCTAAAGTGTTCGTGGGCAAAGAAAGTCGAGTGCACAAAATTTTTGGAAAATGGGCGTGGCCCCGCCCCTTTATGGTGGATTATTCCACCAAACTTTCCATGCCATAACTCCGGTAAAAATGGATTTATTGAACCGATATTTGGAGAAAGTGTTCAACATATAAAGGTTTCTCTTTGCTGTAAAAATAAACAAAATTGGTCAACGGGCACGCCTACATTTTGAACACAGTTCTGAAAAATTTCTGTGTAAAATTGAAATCGCGATATTTCCATAATTGTATAAATTATATAAATAATATATTATTTATAAGATGGGTTTGTTATTATAATTTGGGAAATCACCAAAAATTCTCTTTATATTTCTTCTCTTTTGTCGAAGGCTTATGCATCTCTTAGTCAAAATACATTTTCTCTACGTTGAGTTCATACAAACACGCACATACATTTTTGTTCCGCTGTAGCTTGAGTTTTAACTATGAAAATTCGTATGCTTGGATTGTTTGAAGCTTTTATAAATTTCATATTAGAAATAAGGGCTTTAGGTTTTGAAAATGGAAAAAATGAAAACGCCACTTGGTTTATTTTTGGGAAAACTTGCTTCTTAAAAAAATTTCATAAAAATTGGGCCATCACTTTTCGAGATTAGCCGTTACGAATATTTTCATATAAGCAATTTTATATAATTAGTATAGATATCCTATATCTACCTATAATACTCTGGATATGTATGAACGGCAATAACAAACAAAAAAAATTAAGTGCTTTGATTAAGATTTAAGAATGTTAAAATGTCACTAAAGCAAATACATTCAGGGATATAACGAATTGATATATTACTTAGCTTGTGGTCTTGGAACTGCCCACTTTTCCAAAGAATTTACAAATGTAGCCTATGTATGTCGTACACAACGAAGATTTTAACGTATTGGAAAAGTTTAAAACAGATCAACCATAAACTTTGGACATTATTGAAGTACAAACAAAGCTTTGAATACAAAAAATGTGGGCGTGGCACCGCCCACTTTTCTAAAATTACATAAATCTTGACCAAAGGACACAAATATCCAAAAATAATTAATTTAGACCAAATATGTTCAGAGTTATGAAGAATTGTAGTTTTATATAGCCCATAAAGGACACACAGACACACATTCATTTTTATTTATAAGATGGGTTTGTTATTATAATTTGGGGAATCACCAAAAATTATCTTTATATTTTTTCTCTTTTGTCGAAGGCTTATGCATCTCTTAGTCAAAATACCTTTTCTCTACGTTGAGTTCATACACACACGCACATACATTTTTGTTCCGCTGTAGCTTGAGTTTTAACTATGAAAATTCGTATGCTTGGATTGTTTGAAGCTTTTATAAATTTAATCCTAGAAATAAGGGGCTTTAAGTTTTGAAAATGGAAAAAATGAAAACGCCACTTGGTTTATTTTTGGGAAAACTTGCTTCTTAAAAAAATTTCATAAAAATTGGGCCATCACTTTTCGAGATTAGCCGTTACGAATATTTTCATATAAGCAATTTTATATAATTAGTATAGATATAGATGTACACATATAGATAAGGCAAAATGATGAGAATTTGCATGTAATTAGAGTATTTTTTTAAATAATCTATATATTAATAGGCTAACATTTTTTCCATACAATCAATTGCCAGAGTGTATCTCATAAAACAATGCATAACTCTAAATATTATGTATTTTGATATGTTTTCATGGGACAGGAGCTTTGCATAGGCATATTATATTTAACAAAAAATGCTTCATTAATTTGTAATAATTCATCAAAGTTTTCACCAAAACCCAAAGCTGTTAACTACAGTATCTGACTTTTTTGTTGTACATACAGCAGTGGCGCAGGTGGTGAGCGTGCCGGCTATGATGCGTGCGTTCGTAGGTTCAAGGACGTGTTCAGGGCAGGTTAAGTTTTTTTTTTTTTTTCTAAATTGAATTTGCCTTAAAATATACGAAAACTTTTTATTATATTTTTTTTTAAATTTATTATATTTGTAATCCAATATTTTTCTGTTTATTATGTTTATGACATCTATCTTGGAGTGAAAAACCCAAATTTTTTGAAAAAATATAAAAAATTATTCCAATTTATCAATATTTACCAATTTATGTTTTTTATTTCATATGGAAAAAGTAAAAACACAGTTTGTAGCTTCTTCAATTTTACACTTACGAAATAATTAGAAATCGCGTTAATTTTCCTAAAGACATCAACTATTTTCTTCCTAAAAATTTGTATTTGTAAAAGAGTCGACATATAGCCCATTATTTCAATAGTTTTCTGTTTATGACATCTGCCTTCGAGTGAAAAAACCAATTTTTTTGAAAAAAAGCTAAAATATTATTTCAATTTATCAATATATATTTTTTAAGAAATATATCATATTTAATATACAAAAAGTAAAAACACAGTTTGTAGCTTCTTCAATTTTATATTCATGTAATAGTGTGAAATCGCGTTAATTTTCCTAAAGACATCCACTATTTTCTTCCTAAAAATTTTAATTTGTAAAAGAGTCGACACATAACCGGAATCCTTACATATTTAGTCTAATTGGGCCAGTTAAGATATGTGTTTTCAATATTTCCGAGTTGAATTTGACGAAAGAAACCAGAAAACCATCATATGTGTAAGTTGTAACATTCTCCCGCTGACATCTGCCTTCGAGTGAAAAAACCAATTTTTTTGAAAAAAAGCTAAAATATTATTTCAATTTATCAATATATATTTTTTAAGAAATATATCATATTTAATATACAAAAAGTAAACACACAGTTTGTAGCTTCTTCAATTTTATATTCATGTAATAGTGTGAAATCGCGTTAATTTTCCTAAAGACATCAACTATTTTCTTCCTAAAAATTTTTATTTGTAAAAGAGTCGACATATAACCCAATATTTCAATAGTTTTCTGTTTATGACATCCGTCTTCGAGTGAAAAAACCAATTTTTTTGAAAAAAAGCTAAAATATTATTTCAATATATCAATATATATTTTTTAAGAAATATATCATATTTAATATACAAAAAGTAAAAACACAGTTTGTAGCTTCTTCAATTTTATACTTACGAAATAATTAGAAATCGCGTTAATTTTCCTAAAGACATCAACTATTTTGTTCCTAAAAATTTTTATTTACAAAAGAGTCGACATATAACCCAATATTTCAATATTTTTCTGTTTATGACATCTATCTTGGAGTGAAAAAACCAAATTTTTAAAAAAAAAAAAGCTAAAAACTTATTTCAATTTATCAATATATATTTTTTAAGAAATATATCATATTTAATATACAAAAAGTAAAAACACAGTTTTTAGCTTCTTCAATTTTATATTCATGTAATAGTGTGAAATCGCGTTAATTTTCCTAAAGACATCAACTATTTTCTTCCTAAAAATTTTTATTTGTAAAAGAGTCGACATATAACCCAATATTTCAATAGTTTTCTGTTTATGACATCTGCCTTCTAGTGAAAAAACCAATTTTTTTGAAAAAAAGCTAAAATATTATTTCAATTTATCAATATATATTTTTTAAGAAATATATCATATTTAATATACAAAAAGTAAAAACACAGTTTGTAGCTTCTTCAATTTTATATTCATGTAATAGTGTGAAATCGCGTTAATTTTCCTAAAGACATCAACTATTTTCTTCCTAAAAATTTTTATTTGTAAAAGAGTCGACATATAGCCCAATATTTCAATAGTTTTCTGTTTATGACATCTGCCTTCGAGTGAAAAAACCAATTTTTTTGAAAAAAAGCTAAAATATTATTTCAATTTATCAATATATATTTTTTAAGAAATATATCATATTTAATATACAAAAAGTAAAAACACAGTTTGTAGCTTCTTCAATTTTATATTCATGTAATAGTGTGAAATCGCGTTAATTTTCCTAAAGACATCCACTATTTTCTTCCTAAAAATTTTAATTTGTAAAAGAGTCGACACATAACCGGAATCCTTACATATTTAGTCTAATTGGGCCAGTTAAGATGTGTGTTTTCAATATTTCCGAGTTGAATTTGACGAAAGAAACCAGAAAACCATCATATGTGTAAGTTGTAACATTCTCCCGCTGACATCTGCCTTCGAGTGAAAAAACCAATTTTTTTGAAAAAAAGCTAAAATATTATTTCAATTTATCAATATATATTTTTTAAGAAATATATCATAATAATATACAAAAAGTAAACACACAGTTTGTAGCTTCTTCAATTTTATATTCATGTAATAGTGTGAAATCGCGTTAATTTTCCTAAAGACATCAACTATTTTCTTCCTAAAAATTTTTATTTGTAAAAGAGTCGACATATAACCCAATATTTCAATAGTTTTCTGTTTATGACATCTGTCTTCGAGTGAAAAAACCAATTTTTTTGAAAAAAAGCTAAAATATTATTTCAATATATCAATATATATTTTTTAAGAAATATATCATATTTAATATACAAAAAGTAAAAACACAGTTTGTAGCTTCTTCAATTTTATACTTACGAAATAATTAGAAATCGCGTTAATTTTCCTAAAGACATCAACTATTTTGTTCCTAAAAATTTTTATTTACAAAAGAGTCGACATATAACCCAATATTTCAATATTTTTCTGTTTATGCAATCTATTTTGGAGTGAAAAAACCAATTTTTTTTTAAAAAAAAGCTAAAAATTTATTTCAATTTATCAATATATATTTTTTAAGAAATATATCATATTTAATATACAAAAAGTAAAAACACAGTTTGTAGCTTCTTCAATTTTATACTTACGAAATAAATAGAAATCGCGTTAATTTTCCTAAAGACATCAACTATTTTGTTCCTAAAAATTTTTATTTACAAAAGAGTCGACATATAACCCAATATTTCAATATTTTTCTGTTTATGACATCTATCTTGGAGTGAAAAAACCAAATTTTTTAAAAAAAAAAGCTAAAAACTTATTTCAATTTATCAATATATATTTTTTAAGAAATATATCATATTTAATATACAAAAAGTAAAAACACAGTTTGTAGCTTCTTCAATTTTATATTCATGTAATAGTGTGAAATCGCGTTAATTTTCCTAAAGACATCAACTATTTTCTTCCTAAAAATTTTTATTTGTAAAAGAGTCGACATATAACCCAATATTTCAATAGTTTTCTGTTTATGACATCCGTCTTCGAGTGAAAAAACCAATTTTTTTGAAAAAAAGCTAAAATATTATTTCAATATATCAATATATAAAATTCATGTAATAGTGTGAAATCGCGTTAATTTTCCTAAAGACATCAACTATTTTCTTCCTAAAAATTTTTATTTGTAAAAGAGTCGACATATAACCCAATATTTCAATAGTTTTCTGTTTATGACATCTGCCTTCGAGTGAAAAAACCAATTTTTTTGAAAAAAAGCTAAAATATTATTTCAATTTATCAATATATATTTTTTAAGAAATATATCATATTTAATATACAAAAAGTAAAAACACAGTTTGTAGCTTCTTCAATTTTATATTCATGTAATAGTGTGAAATCGCGTTAATTTTCCTAAAGACATCAACTATTTTCTTCCTAAAAATTTTTATTTGTAAAAGAGTCGACATATAACCCAATATTTCAATAGTTTTCTGTTTATGACATCCGTCTTCGAGTGAAAAAACCAATTTTTTTGAAAAAAAGCTAAAATATTATTTCAATATATCAATATATATTTTTTAAGAAATATATCATATTTAATATACAAAAAGTAAAAACACAGTTTGTAGCTTCTTCAATTTTATACTTACGAAATAATTAGAAATCGCGTTAATTTTCCTAAAGACATCAACTATTTTGTTCCTAAAAATTTTTATTTACAAAAGAGTCGACATATAACCCAATATTTCAATATTTTTCTGTTTATGACATCTATCTTGGAGTGAAAAAACCAAATTTTTAAAAAAAAAAAGCTAAAAACTTATTTCAATTTATCAATATATATTTTTTAAGAAATATATCATATTTAATATACAAAAAGTAAAAACACAGTTTTTAGCTTCTTCAATTTTATATTCATGTAATAGTGTGAAATCGCGTTAATTTTCCTAAAGACATCAACTATTTTCTTCCTAAAAATTTTTATTTGTAAAAGAGTCGACATATAACCCAATATTTCAATAGTTTTCTGTTTATGACATCTGCCTTCGAGTGAAAAAACCAATTTTTTTGAAAAAAAGCTAAAATATTATTTCAATTTATCAATATATATTTTTTAAGAAATATATCATATTTAATATACAAAAAGTAAAAACACAGTTTGTAGCTTCTTCAATTTTATATTCATGTAATAGTGTGAAATCGCGTTAATTTTCCTAAAGACATCAACTATTTTCTTCCTAAAAATTTTTATTTGTAAAAGAGTCGACATATAACCCAATATTTCAATAGTTTTCTGTTTATGACATCTGTCTTCGAGTGAAAAAACCAATTTTTTTGAAAAAAAGCTAAAATATTATTTCAATTTATCAATATATATTTTTTAAGAAATATATCATATTTAATATACAAAAAGTAAAAACACAGTTTTTAGCTTCTTCAATTTTATATTCATGTAATAGTGTGAAATCGCGTTAATTTTCCTAAAGACATCAACTATTTTCTTCCTAAAAATTGTTATTTGTAAAAGAGTCGACATATAGCCCAATATTTCAATAGTTTTCTGTTTATGACATCTGCCTTCGAGTGAAAAAACCAATTTTTTTGAAAAAAAGCTAAAATATTATTTCAATTTATCAATATATATTTTTTAAGAAATATATCATATTTAATATACAAAA